>JAAIUW010000071.1:0-101783 GCA_014851425.1 Senna tora | reverse complement strand
CGAAACACTCATAGGCGAAAACTGATGAATATCAGGTTTTCGAAACCCTCACCAGCGGCAACTGATGAATATCAAGTTTTCAAAACACTCATCGGCGAGAACTGATTAACAAGAAAATCAATTTTTCGAAACACTCATTCGGGAAAACTGATGAATATCAACTTTTCGAAACACTGATTGGCAAAAATTGATTAACAAGAAAATCAAGTTTTCGAAACACTCACCGACGAAAACTAAAGAATATCAAGTTTCTGAAACACTCATCGACGAAAACTGATCAATATCAAGTTTTCGAAACACTCATTGGCGGCAACTGATTAACAAGAAAATCAAGTTTTCAAAACACTCATTGGCAAAAACTGGTGAATATCAAGTTTTCGAAACACTAACCAGCGAAAACTAATTAATATCAAGTTTTTGAAACTCGCACCGGCGAAAACTTGTCAATGTCATCTTTTCAAAACACTTATTGGAGAAAACTGATTAACAAGAAAATCAAGTTGTCGAAACAGCCACTAGCGAAAATAGATGAATATCAGGTTTTCGAAACACTCATTGGCGAAAACTAATGAAAATCAAGTTTTTGAAACACTCACCGGCAGAAACTGATGAATATGAAGGTTTCGAAACACTCATCGGCGAAAACAGTTTAACGGGAAAAAAGTTTTTGAAACTCTCATTGGCAAAAACTGATGAATATCAAGTTTTCGAAACACCAATCGGCGAAAACTAATGAATGTCAAGTTTTCGAAACACTCACCGGCGAAAACTGATGAATATCAAGTTTTCGAAACACTCACTGGCGAAAACTGATGAATATCAAGTTTCCGAAACACTCACGGACGAAAACTAATGAATATCAAGTTTCCGAAATACTCACTGGCGAAAACTGATCAATATCAAGTTTTCGAAACACTCACCGGCGAAAACTGATGAATATCATGTTTTCGAAACACTCACCAGCGAAAATTGATTATCAAGAAAATCATGTTTTCGAAACACTCATTGCCGAAAACTGATGAATATCAAGTTTCCGAAACACTCATCGGTGAAAAATGACTAACAATAAAATCATTTTTTCGAAACAGTAATTGGCGAAAATTAATGAATATCAAGTTTTTGAAACACTCATCGGCGAAAATTGATGAATGTCAAGTTTTCGAAACACTCATCGGCGAAAACTGATTAACAAGAGAAACACTCATTGGCAAAAACTGATGAATATCAAGCTTTCCAAACACTCACCGGCGAAAACTGATTTACAAGAAAATTAAGTTTTCGAGACACTCATTGGCGAAAACTGATGAATATCAAGTTTCCATAACACTAATCGACGAAAACTGATGAATATCAAGTTTCCGAAACACTCATCGGTGAGAACTGATTTACAAGAAAATCAAGTTTTCGAAACACTCATTGGCGAAAACTGATGAATATCAAATATTCGAACCACTCACCTGCAAAAACTAATTAACAAGAAAATCAAGTTTTTTAAACAATCAATGGCGAAAACTGATGAATATCAAGTTTCCGAAACACTCACCAACGAAAACTGATGAATATCAAGTTTTCGACACAATCATCGTCGAAAACTTATTTACAAGAAAATCAAGTGCTCGAAACACCTATTGGCGAAAACGGTTGAGTATGAAGTTTTCAAAACACTCATCGTCGGAAACTTATGAATATCAAGTTTTCAAAACACTCATCGGCGAAAACTGATCAATATGATGTTTTCGAGACACTCATTGGCGAAAACTAAAGAAAATCAAGTTTTCGAAACACTCATTGGCGAAAACTGATGAATATCAAGTTTCCGAAACACTAATCGGTGAAGATTGAAAAATATCATGTTTTCGAAATACTCATCGGCGAAAACAAATTAACAAGAAAATCGTGTTTTCGAAACACTCATTGGCGACTACTTAATAACAAGAAAATCAAGTTTTTGAAACACTCATTGGCGAAAACTGATGAATATCAACTTTTCGAAACACTCACCGGCGAACTAATGAATATTAAGTATTCGAAACACAGACCGGCGAAAACTGATCAATATCACGTTTTCGAAACACTCATTGGCGAAAACTGATTAACAAGAAAATCAAGTTGTCGAAACACTCATTGGCGCAAACTGATGAATATCAAGTTTTCCAAACACTCACCGGCGAAAATAGATGAATATTAAGTTTTCGAAAACACTCATCGGCGAAAATTGATTAACAAGAAAATCAAGTTTTCGAAACACTGATTGGCGAAAACTGATCAATATCAACTTTTTAAAATACTCACCGGCAAAAACTGATGAATGTCATGTTTTCAAAAAACTCATCAACGAAAATTGATAAACAAGAAAATTAAGTTTTCGAAGCACTCATCGGCAAAAACTGATGATTATCAAGTTTCCGAAATACTCACAGGCGAAAATTGATGAATATCAAGTTTTCGAAACACTCATCGGCGAAAACTAATGAATATCAAGCTTTCAAAACACTCATCGGCAAAAACTGATCAATATCAAGTTTTCGAAACACTCATTGGCGAAAACTGATTAATAAGAAAATCAAGTTGTCAAAACACTCAATGGCGCAAACTGATGAATATCAAGTTTCCGAAACACAAATCGGTGAAAACTGATGAATATTATATTTTCGAAATACGCATCCGCGAAAACATATTACCTAGAAAATAATGTTTTCGAAACACTCATTGGCGGAAACTGATGAATATCAGGTTTCGAAAACAATCATCGGCGAAAACTGATGAATATCAAGTGCTCGAGACAGTCGTCTGCGAATACTGAATAACAAAAAAAATCAAGTTTTCGAAACACTCAATGGCGAAAACTGATGATTATTAAGTTTTTGACACACTAACCGGCAAAAACTAATGAATATCAAGTTTTCAAAACACTCACTGCCGAAAAACTGATCAATATCAAGTTTTCAAAACACTCATGGGCAAAACCTAATGAATATCAAGTTTTTGAAACACTCATGGGCGAAAACTGATTAACAAGAAAATCAAGTTTTCGAAACACCCATTGGCGAAAACCGATGAATATCAAGTTTTCGAAACACTCACCAGCGAAAACTGATGAATATCGAGTTTTCGAAACACTCAACGGCAAAAACTGAATATTAAGAAAATCAAGTTTTCGAAACACTCATTGGCGAAAACTGATGAATATCAAGTTTTCGAAACACTCCTCGGCGAAAACTGATTAACAAGAAAATCAAGTTTTCGAAACAAACATTGGCGAAAAATGATGAATATCAAGTTTCCGAAACACTCATCGGAGAAAACTGATGAATATCAAGTTTTCGAAACACTCATCGACGAAAACTGATTAACAAGAAAATCATGTTTTCAAAACACTCATTGGCGAAAATTGATGAGTATCAGGTTTTCGAAACACTCATCGGCCAAAACTGATTAACAAGAAAATCAAGTTTTCGAAGAACTCATTGGTGAAAACTGATGAATATCAATTTTTTGAAACAGTCACCGGCAAAAACTGATTAATATCAAGTTTTCGAAACACTCATCGGCAAAAACTGATTCACAAGAAAATCAAGTTTTCGAAACACTTCGCGAAAACTGATGAATATCAAGTTTCTGAAACACTCACCTGCGAAAACTAATGAATATCAAGTTTTCAAACACTCATCGGCGAAAACTGATTAACAAGAAAATCAAGTTTTCGAAACACTCGTTGGCGAAAACTGATGAATATCAATTTTTCGAAACACTCACCGGCGAAAACTGATGAATATCAAATTTTCGAAACACTCATCAGCGAAAACTGATTTACATGAAAATCAAGTGTTCGAAACACTCATTGGCGAAAACTGATGAATATCAAGATTTCGAAACACTCACCGGCGAAAACTGATTAACAAGAAAATCAAGTTTTCGAAACACTTCGCGAAAACTGATGAATATCAAGTTTTCGAAACACTAATAGGCGAAAATTAATGAATATCAAGTTTTCGAAACACTCATCGGCGAAAATTCATTAACAAGAAAATGATGTTTTCGAAACAATCATTGGCAAAAACTGTTGAATTTCAAGTTTTCAAAACACTCACCGGCGAAAACTGATTAACAAGAAAATCAAGTTTTTGAAACACTCATCGGCGAAAACTGATGAATTTTAACTTTTCAAAACACTAATCAGCAAAAGCTGATGAATATCAAGTCTTCGAAGCACTCATAAGTGAAAACTAATTAGCAAGAAAATAATGTTCTCGAAACATTCAATGGCGAAACCTGATGAAGATCAAGTTTTCGAAACACTCACCGGCGAAAACTGATTAACAAGAAAATCAAGTTTCGAAACACTTCGCGAAAACTGATGAATATCAAGTTTTCGAAACACTCACCGGCGAAAACTGATGATTATCAAGCTTTTGAAACACCCAACGGCGAAAATTGATTAACAAGAAAATCAAGTTTTCGAAACATTCTTTGGCGAAAACTAATGAATATCAAGTTTTCGAAACACTTTTTGGCGAAAACTGATGAATATCAATTTTTCAAAACAGTCACCGGCGAAAACTGATTAATATCAACTTTTCGAAACACTCATCAGCAAAAACTGATTCACAAGAAAATCAAGTTTTCGAAACACTTCGCGAAAACTGATGAATATTTAGTTTCCGAAACACTCACCTGCGAAAATTGATGAATATCAAGTTTTCAAACACGCATCGGCGAAAACAGATTAACAAGAAAATCAAGTTTTCGAAAAACTCCTTGGCGAAAATTGATGAATATCAATTTTTCGAAACAATCACCGGCGAAAACTGATTAATATCAAGTTTTCGAAACACTTATCGGGGAAAAATGATTAACAAGAAAATCAAGTTTTCGAAACACTCATTGGCGAAAACTGATGAATATCAAGTTTTCGAAACACTTATAGGCGAAAACTGATTAACAAGAAAATCAAGTTTTCGAAACACTTGGCGAAAACTGAAGAATATCAAGTTTTTGAAACACTAATCGACGAAAACGAATGAATATCAAGTTTTCGAAACACTCATCGGCGAAAACTGATTAACAAGAAAATCAAGTTTTTGAAACACTCATTGGTGAAAACTGATGAATATCAAGTTTCTGAAACACTCACCAGCGAAAACTGATTAACAAGAAAATCAAGTTTTCGAAACACTCATTGGCGAAAACTAATAAATTTCAAGTTTCCGAAACACTAATCGGCAAAAACTGATTAATATCAAGTTTTCGAAACACTCATCGGCAAAAACTGATAAACAAGAAAACCAAGTTTCCGAAACACTTCGCGAAAACTGATGAATATCAAGTTTCCGAAATACTCACCGGCGAAAACTGATGAATATCATGTTTTCGAAACACTCATCGGCAAAAACTGATTAACAAGAAAATCAAGTTTTCGAAACACTCTTTGGCGAAAACTGATGAATATCAAGTTTTCAAAACACTCCTCGACGAAAACTGATTAACAAGAAAATCAAGTTTTCGAAACATTCATTGGCGAATACTAATAAATATCAAGTTTCCGAAACACTAATCGGCGAAAACTGATGAATATCAAGTTTTCGAAACACTCATCGGCGAAAACTGATTAACAAAAAAATCATGTTTTCGAAACATTCGTTGGCGAAAATTGATGAATATCAAGTTTTCAAAACAAACCCTAAAGCCAAACTCTAAAATCGTAAACCCTAAAACCCTAAACCCCAAACTATAACACCTAAACCCCAAACCCTAAACCCCAAACCCCAAACCTTACACGCTAAACTCTAAACTCTAAACTCTAAATCCAAAACCCTCAACCCTAAACCCTAAACCCTTAATTCAAAACCCAAAAACCTAAACCTAAAACCCTAAACCCTAAACACTAACTTCTAAATCCTAAACCCTAAACCTTAAACACAAAACCCTAAAATGTAAATTGTAAACCCTAAACAACAAACCCTAAACCCCAAACCCCGAATCCTAAACCCCAAATGCTAAACCTCAAACCCTAAACCCTAAACCCTAAACTCTAAATCAAAAACATCAAACCCTAAATCCTAAATCCCAAATCCTAAACCATAAACCCTGAAAAACAAACCCTAAACCCAAAACCCTAAACCCTAATCTCTAAATCGAAAACCCTAAACCCTAAACCTTATATGCTTAATCTCGAACCGTAAACTGTAAACCCTTAACTCTAAATCCAGAAATCCAAACCCTAAACCATAAACCCTAAACTCTAAATTCAAAACCCTAAACCCTAAACTCTAGATCCAAAACCCCAAACCTTGAATCCTGAACCCTAAACCCAAAACCCGAAAACCCTAAACCTTAAACCCTAAACAACAAACCCTAAACCCTAAACACAAACCCTAAACCCAAAACCTAAAACACTAAAGCCTAAAGCCTAAACCCTAAATCCCAAACCCTAAACCTAATACCCTAAACCCTAAACTCTAAATGCAAAACCCTAACCCTAAACCCAAAATGCCAATCCTAAACCCAAAATCTAAAACCCTAAACTCCAAACCCTAAACCCTAAACTTTAAATCCCAATCCCTAAACCCTAAACACCAAACCCTAAACCCTATACCCAAAATCTAAAACCCTGAACCCTAAACCCTTAACTCTAATTCCAAAAGTCTAAACCCTGAACCCAAAACCCAAAACCCAAAACCCAAAACCCTAAACCCTAAACCCTAAACGCCAAACTCTAAACCTAAAATTTAAAACCCTAAACCTTAAACCCTTAACCCCAAACCTTAAACCCTAAACCCTAAATGTCAAACCCTAAACCTAAAATTTAAAACCCTAAACCCTAAACCCTAAACCCCAAACCCTAAACGCTTAACCCAAACCCAATGCCCTAAACCCCAAACCCCAATCCCTAAATGTTGAATCCTAAATCGTAAACCCTAAACCCTAAATCCTAAACCAAAAAGCCTAAATCCTAAGCTTTAAATCTTAAACCCTAAACCCTAAACAACAAACCATAAACCATAAACTCTAAATCCAAAAGCCCAAACGGTAAATGTTGAATCTGTAACCCTAAACCCTAAACACTAAACTCTAAATCAAAAACCCCAAACCATAAACTCTAAACTAAAAACCCTAAACCCTAAACCATAAACTCTAAACCCCGAACCCTATGCCCTAAACCCAAATCGCTAAATACTAAACCTAAAACGCTAAACCCTAAACCCTAAGCCCTAAACCGTAAACCCAATACCAAAAACCCTAAACCCTAAACTCTAAATCCAAAATCGCAAACCCTAAATGCTGAACCGCAAACCCTAAACTGTAAATCCAAAACTCCATACGCTAAAGCCAAAGCCGTAAACGCTAAATCCCAAACCATAATCCCTAGACCCTTAAGTCTAAATCCAAAACCCCAAACCCCAAACCCCAAACCCCAAACCCTAAACCCTAAATCCTAAACCCTAAACCCTAAATCCTAAATCCTAAACCCTGAACCCGAAACCCGAAACTCTAAATCCTGAACCTCAAACACTGAACCTTAAGCCCTAAACCCTAAACGCTAAACAACAAACCCTAAAGCCTAAACCCTAAATGCCAAACCCTAAACCCAAAATCTTAAAACCTAAACACTAAACTCTAAACCATAAACCCTAAACCTAATACCCTAAACTCTAAAGCCTAGACCCTAAACACTAAACTCTTAATCCAAAACCCTAAACCCTAATCCCTGAACCCTATACCCTAAACCCCAAACTTTTTACCGTGAAACCTAAACCCCAAAATCTAAATCCTAAACTCCAAACCCTAAACCGTAAATCCTAAACCCTAAACCCTAAACAATAAACCCTAAACACAATACCCTCAACCCTCAACCCTAAACCCTAAACCCTAACCCCTAAACTCTAAATCCTAAACCCCAAACCCTAAACCCTAAACGTTGAATCCCAAACCGTAAACCGTAAACCTTAAACCACAAAACCCTAAACCCCAAACATTAAACCCTAAAGTTTAAACCCAAAACCCTAAACAATAAACCCAATACCCTAAACCCTAAACGTTGAATCCCAAACCGTAAACCCTAAACCATAAACCATAAACCTAAAACCCTAAACCCTAAATCTAAAACACTAAATCCTAAATCCTGAACCCAAAACCCAAAACCCAAAACCTTAAACCCTAAATGCCAAACCCTAAACCCAAAATCTAAAATCGTAAACCCTAAAACCTTAAACCCCAAACCCTGAACCCCCAACCGGAAACCCTTCATGCTAAACCCTAAACTCTAAACTCTAAACTCTAAATCATAAACCCTCGACGCTAAACCCTAAACTCTAAATTCAAAACCCCAAAACCTGAACCTAAAACCCAAAACCCATAACCCTAAACCCTAACCTCTAAATCCTAAACCCTAAACACAAAACACTAAAATGTAAACCCTAAACCCTAAACAACAAATCCTAAACCCTAAACCCCAATCGCTAAACCCAATACTCTAAACCCTAAACTCTAAATCCAAAACCCCAAACCCTAAATCCTAAATCTCAAAACCCAAAGCCATCAACCTTGAACAACAAACCCAAAACCCTAAACACTATCCCCCAATCCCAAAACCTAAAATCTAAAACCCTAAACCCCAAACCCTAGACCCAATAACCTAAACCCTGAACCCAAAACCCTAAACACTAAACTCCAAATGCAAAACCCTAAACTCTAAATGCTCAATACCAAATTGTAAACTGTAAACCCTAAATCCTAAACCCCAAACCCAAAATCTAAAACTCTCAACCCTAATCCCTAAACCCTAAATGCCAAACCCTAAACGCTAAACCCTAAACCCTAAACCTAAACTGTAAATCTGAAACCACAAACCCTAAATGCTGAATCCCGAACCGTGACCCTAAACCCTTAACTCTAAGCTCTAAATCCTAAACCCTAAACCCTAAACCCAAAACCCTAAACCCTAAACCCTAAACTCTAAGTCCAAAACTCCAAACCTTGAACCCTAAGCCCAAAACCTTATACCCTAAACCCTAAACCATGAACTTTAAATCCTAAACCCTAAATCCTAACTGCCAAACCCTAAACCCTAAAACCTAAACCCTAAACCCTAAACTCTAAATCCGAAACCCTAAACCCTAAACTCTATATGCTGAATCCCGAATCGTAAACCCTAAACTCTTAACTATAAATCCAAAAATCCAAACCCTTAACCCTAAACCCTAATCCCTAAACCCTAAACCCTAATTCTTAAACCCTAAACCCAAAACCCTAAATCCAAAACCCTAAACCCTAAACCCTGAACCCTAGACCCAAAATGCTAAACTTTAAACCCTAAACCCAAAACCTTAAACTCTAAATACTAAACCCAAAACCCCAAACCCTAAACTCTAAATTCTAATGCCAATATCCTACACAATACACTACATGAAAATGTTGATTTAGCTACGGAAATTAGCTAGGGAAAATTTCCCTATCTAATTTGCTACAGATTAGCTAGGAAAAAAATCCCTAGCTAATCCCTAGCTAATTAGCTACGGATTAGCTAGAGATAAAATCCCTAGCTAATTTGGTAAAAAAGTTTGGCGCGAAAAGGCGGGAAAATTTAGCTAGGGATTTGCTACGGATTTCCCTAGCTAATCCCTAGCAAATTAGCTAGGGAAAAAATCCCTAGCTAATTTATTATATGTGTATATATAAAATGTTTTAAATTAATAAATCAAAAAGTGACAAATGGCCTAGTGGTTGGTCTAACTGTTACCATCCATGATGTTCCGTCTTCGAGGCCTCTTTGGACCATTTTTCAAGAATATAAAGTGGTCGCCGGAGGAGGTCGCTGGAGGTGGTCGCCGGCCAGCGGTGAAGGAGGTCACCGGTGGCCGTCGTCGGAGATGGTTGCCGAAGGAGGTCGCCGGAGGGGCCACCGGAGGCTGGTGGAGGAGTTCACCGGCGACAACTTTCGGAGGGGTAAATTAGCTAGGGAATTGTTACGGATTAGCTAAGGAATTTAGCTAGGGAGTAGCTACGGCTTAGCTAGGGAATAGCTACGGATTAGCTAGGGAATTTTAGCTAGGGATTAGCTACGAATTAGCTAGGGAATTTAGCTAGGGATGAGCTGCGGATTAGCTAGGGAATTTAGCTAGGGATTGGCTACGAATTAGCTAGGAATTAGCTACGAAAAAAAATCCCTAGCTAATCGGATTAGCTACCGATTTTTCCCTAGCTAATCCTATTTTTTCTTGTAATGATAAACCTAAACTCTAAATCCAAAACCCCAAAGCCTAAACCCTAAACGTTGAATCGAAACCCTAAACCCTAAACCCAAAACTCTAAATCCAAAACCTAAACCCTAAACACTAAACCCAAAACCCTAAGTCGTAAACCCTAAACCCTAAACTTTAAATCTTAAGCCCTAAACCCTAAATGCCAAACCCTAAACCCTAAACACAAAATCTATGACCCCAAACCCTAAACTAGAAACCCTAAACCAAATACGCTAAACACTAAACCCTAAACGCTGAATCTCAAAACCCTAAACCCTAAACCCTAAACCAATAACACTAAATCCTAAATCCAAAACCCTAAACCCTAAACCCAATTTGCTAAACCCTAAACTCGAAACCCGAAACCCAATTTGCTAAACCCTAAACTCTAAATCTAAAGCCCCAAACCCCAAACCCTAAATGTTGAATCCCGAACATTGAAAAACCCTCAACTCTAAATCCTAAACCATAAACCTGAAACCCTAAACCCTAAACTCTAAATCCAAAACCCCAAACCCTGATCCCTAAACCCTAAACCATAAACGCTGAATCCCAAAACCCAAAACCCTAAATCGTAAACCCTAAACCCTGAACTTTAAATCCTAAACCCTAAACCCTAAAAGCCAAACCCTAAACCCCAAATCTAAAACCTTTAACCCCAAAACCTAAACCCTAAACCCTAAGCTCGAAACCCTAAACCCAATACCCTAAACCCCAAAACCGAAACCCTAAACCCTAAACTATAAATCTAAAACCCCAAACCCCAAACCCTAAACCATAAACGCTGAATCCCAAACCCTAAACCCTAAATGCTAAACTCTAAATCCATAACCCAAAACCCTAAACGTTAAATCCTAAACCGTAAATCCTAAACCCTTAACTCTAAATCCAAAACCCCAAACCCTAAACCCTAAACCCTAAACCTTGAACCCTAAAGCCTAAACTGAATACCCTAAACCCTGAACCCTAATCTTAAACCCTAAACTTTAAACCCTAAACCTGAAACCCTAAACTCTAAATCCTAAAACCCAAAACCAAAGCCCTAAGCCCTAAACCCTAAACCCCTGAAAACAAACCCGAAACCATAAACCCTAAACCTAAACGCTAAACCTTAAACCCCAAACCCTAAAATCTAAACCTAATACCCTAAGCCCTAAACCCCTAACCCTAAATCCTAAATCCCAAACTGTAAACCCTAAACCCTAAACCCTGAACCTGAACCATATACGATAAACAATAAAGCCTAAACCCAAAACACTAAAATCTAAATCCTAAACCCCAAACCCTAAATCGTAAACCTTAAAAACTAAACTCTAAATGTTAAACCCAATACCCTAAATGCTAAACTGAAAGACCCTAGGCCCTGAGCCCTAAACGCCAAACCCTAAACACAAAATTTAAAACCCTAAACCCTAAACCCTAAAATCCAAACCAAAAACCCAATACCCTAAACCCAAAACACTAAACCCAAAACCCAAAACCCTAAACTCTAAATCCAAAACCCTAAACCCTAAATGCTGAATCCCAAATTGTAAACCCTAAACCATAAAACCTAAATCCTAAATTGTAAACCCTAAACCTTAAGCCCTAAAACCCAAACAACAAACCTTAAACCAAAAACTCTAAATCCAAAACACCAAACCCTAAACGCTAAGCCCTAAACCCAATACCCTAAAACCGAAAACCTAAACCCTCCCTAAACCTAAAACCAAAAACCTAAAACCATAAACCTTAAACTCTAAATCCAAAATTTCAAACCCTAAACCTTAAATGTTGAATCCCAAACACTAAACCCTAAACCCTAAACTATAAATCCAAATCGCCAAACCCTAAACCCAAAACCCTAAACAGTGAATCCCAAACCATAAATCCTAAACCCTTAACTCTAAATCCAAATCCCTAAACCTTAAACCCTACACCCTAAATTTGAAACCCTAAACCTTATTCCCTAAACCCTAAACACTAAACACTAAACCATAAACCCAAAACCCTGAACCCTAAACGTAACCCTAAACTTAAAACCCTAAACTCAAAATCCTAAATCCCAAACCCTAAACCTTAATCCCTAAACCCTAAACCTTAAACGTCTAACAGTCAACCCAAAATCTGAAACCCTAAACTCTAAACCTAGTACCCTAACCTCTAAACCCTAAACCCCAAATAAAAAACTCTAAACCCTAAATCCTAAATCCCAATCCCTAAACCCTGAACCCTAAACCCCAAACTTTAAACCCGAAACCCTAAACCTTAAACTCCAAACCCCAAACCCTAAATGATAAGCCCTAAACCCTTAACAATAAACTCTCCAAAACCCGATACCCTAAACAATAAACCCTAAACCCTAACCCCTAAACTTTAAATCCAACACCCCAAACCCCAAACCCTAAACGTTTAATCGTAAACCGTAAACCGTAAACCGTAAACCTAAAACCCTAACCCCTAAACCAGAAACCCTAAACACTAAACCTAAAATCCTAAACCCTAAATCCTAAACAAAAAACCCTAAACCCTAAACGCCAAATCTATAACCGTAAACCCTAAACATTAGACCCTATACTCGAAACCCTAAACCCTAAACCCAAAAACCTAAACCCTAAACCGTAAACCATAAACCATAAACTTGAAACCCTAAACGTCTAATCCGAAACCCTACACTCTAAATCCAAAACCCCAAGACCTAAATCGTAAACCTTAAACCCTAAATCCTAAACTCTAAATCCAAAACCCCAAAACCTGAACCATAAACTGAAAACCCTCTGCCCTAAATCCTAAATCCTAGACCCTAAACCCAATACCAAAAATCGTAAACTGTGAACCCTAAACAACAAACCCTAAACCCTATACGCCAAACCTTAAACCCAAAATTTAAAACGCTAAACTCTAAACCCCAAACCCTAAATCCTAAACCCCAAACGCTAAAACTAATACCCTAAACCATAAACGCTAAACCCTAAACTTTAAATCCAAAACCCTAAACCCTAAATCCAAAATCCCAAACCCTAAACACTACACCCTAAAGAACAAACCCTAAACCCTAAACGCCAATCCCTAAACCCAAAATTTAAAACTCTAAACCCTAAATCCTAAACCCAATACCCTTAACCCTAAATGTTGAATCCCAAACCCTAAACCTTAAACCCTAAACCCTAAACCAAAAACACTAAACCCTAAATCCTAAATCCAAAATGCAAACCCTAAACCCAGAATCTAAAACCCTCAACCCTCAACCTAATTTGCTAAACCCTAAAGTCTAAATCCAAAACCCCAAACCCCAAACCCTAAATGCTGAATATTGAACATTGAACCCTAAACCCTTAACTCTAAATCATAAACCCAAAACCCGAAACCCTAAACCCAATACCCTAAACTCGAAACCTAAACCCTAAACTCTAAATCCAAAATCACAAACCATGATCCCTAAACTCTAAACCCTAAGCGCTGAATCCAAAACCCTAAACCCTGAACACAAATCCCTAAACCGTAAACCCTAAACCCTGAAATTTAAATCCTAAACCCTAAACGCTAAACACCAAACCCTAAACCCAAAATCTAAAACCCTAAACCCTAAACCCAATACCCTAAACCCTAAACTATAAATCCCAAACCCTAAACCCTAAACCCTAAACCTTAAACCCTAAACACTGAATCCCAAAACCTAAACCCTAAATGCTAAACTCTAAATCCATAATCGAAAACCCTAAATTCTGAATCTGAAACCGTAAATCCTAAACCCTTAACTCTAAATCCAAAACCCAAACCCTAAACCCTAAACCCGAAACCCTAAACTGTAAACCCTAAACCCTAAATCCTAAACCCTAAATCTTAAACCTTAAACCTTAAACCCTAAACCCAATACCCTAAACCCTGAACCCTAAACTTAAACCCTAAACTTTAAACCGTAAACCCGAAACCCTTAACTCTAAATCCTAAACCCCAAGCCCTAAGCCCTAAACCCTAAACCTAAATGCCAAACCCTAAACCCTAAATCTAAAACCCTAAACCCCAAACCCTAAACTCTAAACCTAACTTCCACCGGGAAATGGGCTGCCAATAAGTCATAGTCCTCCCAGCTATCTTCGTCATGTGGCCGGCCTTCCCAATTGAGAAGAAGCTCGAAGTGTTGGTCAGCGGGAGGACCAATCCAACGATGGCCCAGAAGTTGAGCTGGGATGACGTTGAATTCCCAATCACTAGTGAGAGGAAGTGATGGAGGTATTGGGGAGGAAGCAACGTCGTGAGCAGGTCGTAGGAGAGACACATGGAAAATGGGATGAACTTTAGAGGTTGGTCGTAACTTCAATTCATAAGCAACATTACCAATACGGCGAAGAACTTCATAGGGACCAAAAAATCGTGGGGCCAGCTTCTGGTATCGTCGTTTGGCCAAAGAATGCTGCTTATAAGGCTGAACGCGAAGAAGGACAACGTCACCGACTTGGAAGGTAACATCCCGGCGTTTAGTGTTTGCTTGGGCACGCATACGGTCTTGCGCTTTCTGGAGGTTGCATTTGATGATGCTGCTGCAATAGCTGAGCTTCTAAATCTGCAATCTGTGTTTCCCCTTTGATGAAGGGATGAAGGGGTAGTGGGTCACGTTCATAAAGAGCCTTGAACGGAGTGGTGCCTGTGGAAGAGTAAAAACCTGTGTTGTAAGAATATTCGGCCCAGCATAAGAACTTATGCCAAAAACGCAGCTATTCATGTGTAAAACACCGCAAATAATCCTCTAAGCACCTGTTCATGACCTCAGTTTGCCCATCGGACTGAGGGTGATAAGTTGTACCCATTCGAAGGTGAGTCTTGCTTAATTTGAAGAGCTCTTGCCAAAAGGAGCTCATGAATAAAGCATCCCGATCTGAAACAGTGGACCTTGGCACACCATGGAGACGAATGACTTCCTTCGTAAATAGTGCAGCCACTGTTTTAGCTTTGTAAGGGTGAGAGAGGGCGAGAAAGTGGCTATATTTGCTAAGGCGATCAACCACAACAAGTATAGCATCATACCCATTAGATTTAGGAAGTCCCACAACGAAGTCCATAGAAATATCTTCCCAAACTTGAGATGGGATGGATAATGGTTGGAGAAGGCCCGCGGATTAAAGTGTTTGATACTTTACCTGTTGGCAAGTTAAACACTGTTGCACAAAACTTTTAACATCTCTCTTCATGTGGGGCCAAAAAAAATTTAAAGTTAGCCTCTGTAGAGTCTTTAAGAAACCCCCATGGCCGCCGGCGGGAGATGAGTGAGATTCTGCCAATAGAGAGTGGCGAAGGGAAGGTATATCCGGAATAACCAGCCTTTCTTTAAACAATAATTTGCCTACAACAAAAGAGACATCTCTAGGTACCTGAATTCCTTGGTGAATAGAAGAGATAATTTCCTTGGTGTAAGGATCTTGGAGCAATTGATCTTTCAAATTAGCATAATCCAAGGGAAGAGGCATTACTAATGACAAGAATTCAGCATGTTGCGGCCTTCGAGATAACGCATCGGCGCATGATTTTCTTTCCCGGGTTTGTAAATTATGGAGAAATCAAACGGGAGTAATTTCAGGATTAATCGTTGCTGTGAATTAGTGGAAAGGCATTGGTCTAAAAGAAACTTGAGGCTGTTGTGATCAGTCTTGACAAAAAACCGCCGACACATCAAGTAATGTTTCCACTTCTGGACAGCCAACACTAAAGCCAATAATTCACGGTTATATGTTGATTTGTATCTGTTTGAAAAAGAGAATCCTTTGCTGAAGTATGCAATAGGATGTCCATCTTGAGAAGGATTGCACCAATAGCATCAGCGAAGGCATCACATTCAATAGTAAACGGGCTTGAAAAATCGGGAAGGCGTAGTACCGGTACCTGGGTAAGAACCTGTTTGAGCCTTTGGGAAGCCAAGTCTGTCGTAGGTGACCACTTGAATGCATCTTTCTTGGTGAGATCCGTGAGTGGTCTAGCAATGATACCATAGTTACGAACAAAGCGACTATAATAACCTGTCAGGCCCAGAAAACCTCTAAGTGCTTTGACTGAGGTGGGTTGAGGCCACTCCAGCACTGCTTTAATTTTTTCTTGGCCAACTGCAACACCTTGGGTTGAAACCACGTGTTCCAAGAAGTCAATATGTGGCTGCCAAAAAAAACACTTCTTAGGATTGGCAAAAAATGCATTTTCCTCCAAAGTTTGCAGAGTGATCTGAAGGTGCTCGTGATGTTGTTCAACCGAGGGGCTGTACACTAGAATGTCATAAAAAAAGACGAGCACAAACTTGCGTAAGTAAGGCCTGAATAAGTCGTTCATTGCTGCCTGGAAGGTAGAAGGTGCATTAAATAACCCGAATGGCATGACCACAAATTCATAATGGCCAGAGTGGGTGCGGAACGCTGTCTTGTGGATATCTGTAGGCGCAATTCTGATTTGGTGATAACCGGAGCGGAGATCAATCTTGGAGAAAATAGTTGAGCCATGTAACTCATCCAACAGTTCATCAATGTTGGGAATAGGATATTTGTCAGGAACTGTGACTTGGTTCAGCTTTCGGTAGTCGACACATAAGCGCCAAGATGCATCTTTCTTCTGTACCAACAATACAGGGCTGGTGCTGGGTCTGATAAATCCCAATTGCAGCAACGACTCCACTTGTTTCCCAATCTCAGTTTTTTGGTGGTGAGGGTACCGGTAAGGCCTCACATTAGGAGGTGCAATCCCTAGGTTCAATCCCTGGCTGCAAAGGAATGGCGTGGAAGTGATTACGAAAAGGTGGAAGTGACTTGGGTTCAGTAAATACCTGAGGGAATTTAGTTATTAAGGTCTGAATACACGGTGGTGCAGCTTTAGATTCTTCTCTTGGCTCATGTTTCACCATACTCTGAAACGTGACAGCCCCCTGTTCAGCCTTCGGGACACCTTGCAGTTTATACTTCTTCCCATTACGATGAAAAATGAGAAACATCTCATTCCAATTTGCTTGCACCGTATTTAACGAAGCTAGCCACTTTATGCCGAGCAGCAAATCTGCACCTTCGATCGAGAAGGGGTAGAAGTCTTCAGTGATTGTAAGACCAGGAAGCTTGACACTCAACTGCTTGCAAACCATGTTGCATTGAATGACGTCGCCGTTGCCAATCTGCACTCCAAATGCTGGGACTTGTTAGACTGGTAGCTGCAGCATACTCACCAGAGAAGATGAAATAAAGTTGTGGGTAGACCCACTATCGACTAGTATCACCACTTCACGTCCTTTTACTGATGCTTGAAGTTTCATCGTTGTACCTGAAGACCTGCCGAGTATAGCGTGAAACGAGATTTCAGCCATGTCTTCGTTATTTTTGCTGTCTTCTGCCTCAAGCTCGAGCTGCTCTGTTTCTGGTTCTTCCTCGGCTGCTGCCAATAATTAAAAAGCAGCATATTTGCATCGATGCCTAAGAGCAAATTTCTCACCACAACGTCTACATAAGCCATTATCCCTCCATTCTGGGTCGTGTGTTTGCTGAAAGGTAGGTGCCGAGAATCGCGAGTTGGAGAAGGCATTCTTATTTGACGTGGCAGCAGCGTTATTTGGGGGAGGTTGGGTGTGTTGAGAAAAACGCTGCGTGTTTTGAGTGTTATGGGAATATGGGCCTCGGTTTGGGGTATAGGTTTGGGCCGAGAATTTTTGTGGCTGTGGAACAAAGGGTGCCTTTAGGTTTTTAGATGGACACAACTTGCCCTCATACTCCAATGCCAAACTGATAGCCTTGTATACTGATCTAGGTTTATGAATCCTCACATCCGCCTTCAACTCATCTTTTAAGTCGTTAAGAAAAATGCCCAGCAAGCAGTGTTCCGGCCAATTCTTCACACGAGCCGCACGTTTAGCGAACTCCTGCCTATACTCTTGAACAGTACCAATTTGCTTGATGGCGCTAAGGTATTCATCTGGATTTTGAAACTCAGCAGGTCCGTATTGTTCTTGAAGAGCTCTCACCAACTCTTCCCAATACAAAATTGTCCGTTCAGCGTTAATCCAAGCAAAGAGGTCGAGTGCATCACCTTCAAGGTACATCGCAGCCACATCGACTTTTGATTCCTCGGGAGTTTGATAATAACGGAAATACTTTTCCACCTTCAAAATCCACCCTCGCAGATCACCGCCATCGAATTTAGGAAATTCGATTTTTGTATAGGGAGGTTTGTATGGGCCATGGTTACCCCACGAGTTTCCCCAGCCATCTTCTTCTTCGATCCAATGACTCTTATTTCGAAAGTTCTCAGAACCATAGTCATGGCTTTTGGATTTGCCTTGATTAGTCTTAACGGAATCAACTTCTGATGTTAATGCTGCGAGTTGCTGCATAAGGGCGTCCATGCGTGCGTCGGGCTTGGTGTCTTTGTGGGTGTCTTAATTACCGGAAGAGGATCGTCTTTCAACCATGGAGGTTGAAACCAGGCTCTGATACCAAAACTGATACAGTAGTGCCTGTAGCACTGTGAAAATGATAGAGAGCAGTAGAAAAATTCAGAGAACACAATTATAACAATGCAGAATCTAAACACTGCTATTGAATGATTCAGGTATGTAAAATGTTTACTTCAAGATGTCCTAATTAAATGAAATACTCAGCTATTTATAGATAGATAACTGAATAACTGAAGCCCTACGTGAAGCTAGAAAGAAGGAAACTGAAATACATCAAAGCACAATAAAAGAATGTGCTGCTAAAATACAGGAACCAGTAAGCCACTAATTAAAACATGTGAGCAACATGGTGAAAGAATCTAAGTGGCAGTTGTGCGCATGTGTGGGGATAGGATCAGACTTAGTTCTCTTCCTTCTAGAATAAGTGAGCAAAGGCTGATTGGGTGATGTGGCAGTAGTAGGTGTCGTATCAAATACCCTAAACCCTAAACCCTAAACTCTAAATCCAAAACCCCTAACCCTAAATCCTAAATCCCAAACTCTAAATCCTAAACCCGGAACCCTAAACCGTATACCCCAAACTTTAAACCCTAAACCCGAAACCCAAAACTCTAAATCCTAAACCCCAACCACTAAATCGTAAACCTTAAAACTAAACCGTAAACGCTAAACCCAATACCCTAAACCTTAACCCCTAAACTCTAAATCCGAAACCCCAAACCCTAAATGCAAAACCCTAAATCCCAAACTCTAAGCCCTAAACCCTAAACCTAAAACTGTAAACCTTAAACCCGAAACCCTAAACCCTAAATCCTAAACCCTGAATGCCAAACCCTAAACCCAAAATCTAAAACTGTAAACCCTAAAACCCTAAATGCTAAACTCTAAATCCAAAACCCCAAAACCTGAACATTAAACCCAAAATACAAAACCCTAAATCCTAAATGCTAAACCCTAAACCCAAAACCCTAAACCTTAAACCGTAAACCCTAAACTCTAAATCCGAAACCCCAAAACCTGAACATTAAACCCAAAACCCTAAATCCTAGATCTTAAATCGTAAACCCTAAACGCTAAACCCAAAACCGTAAACCTTAAATAACAAACCCTAAACCCTAAACGCCAAACGTTAAACCCGAAATCTAAAATGCTAAACCCTAGACCCCAAACCATAAACACTAAACCCCAAACCTTAAACCCAAAATCCTAAACCCGAAATGCGAATCCCTATACCCCAATCCCTAAACCCAAAAGCTAAAACCCTAAATCCTAAACCCCAAACCCTAAATGCTAAACCCAAAACCCTAAATGTTAAACTCTAAATCCAAAACCCTAAACCCTAACCCCTAAACGCTTAATCCCAAACCGTAAACTGTAAACCTAATCCAAAAACACTAAACCCTAAACCCTAAACTCTAAATCCAAAACCCCAAACCCCAAACCCTAAACTCTAAATCCCGAATCGTGAACCCTAAACCCTTAACTCTAAATCCCAAACCCCAAAACCCAAACCCTAAACCATAAACCAAATACCCTAAACCCTAAACCCGAAACTTTAAACCCTAAACACTAAATCCAAAACCCCAAACCTCGAACCCTAAACCCTACATGCTGAATACTAAAACCTAAACCCTAATCCCTAAACCTAAAACACTAAACCCTAAACCTTGAACTTTAAATCCTATACCCTAAACCCTAAACCCGAAACCCTACACCCAAAATCTAAAACCATAAACCATAAACCCTAAACTCAATATGCTAAACCCTAAACCCTAAACTTTAAAAAAAAAAACCCTAAACCCTAAACCCTATACGGTGAATCTCGAACCGTAAACCATAAACCCTAAACATTAAATCCAGAAAAGCAAACCCAAAATCCTAAGCCCTAAACCCTAAACTTTAAACCCTAAACCCTAAGTCCAAAAGCCTAAACCCTAAATGCTAAACTTTAAACCCTAAACCCAAAACCCAAAACCCTAATTCCAAAACCCTAAACCCTAAATCTTAAACCCTTTGCCTCAAACCTAATACGCTAAACCCTAAACCTTAAACTCTAAATCCAAAACCCTAAAACCTAAACCCTAAACACTAAATACTAAACTCCAAACCCTAAACCATATATCCTAAACCCTAATCAACAAACCCTAAACCCTAAACGCGAAACGCTAAACCCAAAATCTAAAACCATCAACCTTATACCTTAAGCCTTGACCCCAAACCCAAAACCCAAAACTCTAATGCCAATACCCTAAACCCTAAACTCTAAATCCATAACCCTAAACCTAAACCCTAAAAGCTGAATCAAAACCCTAAACCCTAAAACACTAAACCCAAAACCCTACACCCTAAACCCTAAACTATAAATCCTAAACCCTAAACGGGAAACCCTAGACCCTAAATCTAAAATCTAAAACCCCAAACCCTAAACCCTTTGGCCTAAACACTAAACTCTAAATCCAAAACTGCAAACCCTGAATCCTAAATCCCGAACCCTAAACCCTAAACCCATAACGGCAAACCCTAAACCCAAAATTTAAAACCCTAAACCCTAAAGCTTAAACCCCAAATCGTAAACCCTAAATCCTAAAACCTAAATAGTAAACCCAATACCCTAAACCCTAAACTATAAACTCTAAATCCAAAACCCCAAACCCCAAACCCTAAACGTTGAATTTGAAATTGTAAACCCTAAACCCTAAACCCTAAATCCTAAACCGTAAACAATAAACTGTAAACCCAAAATAGTAAACCCTAAACCTTAAGCGCTAAACCCTAAACCAAAAACCGTAAATCCTAAACCCCAAACTCTAAACAGTAAATTTGTAACCCTAAACCCTAAATCAAAAACCCCAAAACCTAAAACCTAAACCCTAAACCCTAAGGCCTAGACCCTAGACCCAATACCCTAAGCGCTAAACCCAAAACCCTAAACCCTCAACTCTAAATCCAAAACCCTAAACCCTAAATGTTAAATCCCAAACCCTAACCCTAAACGATGAATCCCAAACCCAAAACCCTAAACGCTGAATCCTAAACTGTAAACCCTAAACCCTTAATACTAAATCAAAAATAGCAAACCCTAAACCCTAAACCCTAAACATTAAACACAAAACCCTAAACCCTAAACCCTAAACCCGAAATCTTAAATAGTAAACCCAATACCCTAAACCCTAAACCCTAAACCCTTAACCATAAACTCTAAATCCAAAACCCCAGACTCCAAACCTTAAACGCTGAATCCCAAACCATAAACCAAAAACACTAAACCCTAAATCCTAAAAGCAAACCCTAAACCCAAAATATCAAACCCTCAACCCTAAACCCAATACGCTAAACCCTAAACTCTAAATGAAAAAACCCTAACCGCAAACCTTAAACGCTGAATCACGAATAGTGAACCCTAAACCCTTAACTCTAAATCCTAAACCCCAAGCGCTAAACCCTAAACCCAATACCCTAAACCCTAAACTCTAAATCCCAAACCCCAAACCCTGATACCTAAACCCTAAACCCTAAATGTTGAATCCCAAACCTTGAACCGTAAACCCTAAACCCTAAACGTTAAATCCTAAACCCTAAACCTTAAATGCCAAACCCTAAACCCAAAATCTAAAACTCTAAACCCTAAAACCTAAACCCTAAACCCTAAGCCCTAAACGCTAAACCCAATGCCCTGAACCCTAAACTATAAATCCAAAACCCCAAACCCTAAACCCTAAATGCTGAATCCCAAAACCTAAACCCTAAACCGTAAACCCTAAACCGTAAATCCTAAACCCTTAACTCTAAATCCAAAATCCCAAACCCTAAACCCTAAATCGTAAACCCTAAACCCTAAACCCTAAACTATAAACCCTAAGCCCAATACCTTAAACATCGTACTCTAAACGTAAATCCTAAACTTTAAACCCTAAACCCTAAACCCTAAACTCTAAATCTTAAACCCCAAACCCTAAGCCCCAAACCCTAAATGCTAAACCATAAACGCCAAACCCTAAACCATAAATGCCAAATGCAAAACCCAAAACCGATAACCCTAAGCCCTAAACCCCAAACCCTTAACACTAAACTCTAAACATAATACCGTAAACCCTAAACTCAAAATCCGAAACCCTAGACCCTAAATCCTAAATCCCAAACACTAAACCTTAAACCCTAAACCCCAAACATTAAACCCTAAACCCGAAACCCTACACTCTAAATCCTAAACCAGAAACACTAAATTGTAAACCTTAAAAACTAAACCCTAAACGCTAAACCCAATACCCTAAACCCTAACCCTTAAACTCTAAATCCAAAACCTTAAACCCTAAACACTAAACCCTAAATCCCAAACACTAAATCCTAAACCCTAAACCTAAGACCGTAAACTTGAAACCCTAAACCCTAAACCCTAAACCTTGAATGCCAAAACCCTAAATCCTAAACCAAAACCGCTAAACCCTAAAACCCTAAACACCAAACCCTAAATCCTAAATCCTAAATCCTAAACCCTAAACCCTAAACCCAAAACCCTAAACTCTAAATCCAAAACCCTAAACTCTAAATCCAAAACCCCAAAACCTGAATATTAAACCCAAAACCCAAAACGCAAAATACTAAACCCTAAACCATAAACCCTAAACGCCAAACCATTAATCCAAAATCAAACGCTAAACCCTACACCCCAAACCCCAAACCCTAAACCCCAAACGTTAAGCCCAATACCCTAAACCATAAACCTTAAACGCTAAGCTCTAAATCCAAAACCCCAAACCCTAAACCCTAAATCCTAAACCCTAAAGCCAAAATCTAAAACCCTAAACCCTAAACCTCAAACCCTAAACCCTAAACCAATAACCCAAAACCCTAAAACTTAAGCCCTAAGCCCTAAACCCTAAACCCTAAACTCTAAATCCAAAACCCTAAACCCTAAACCCTAACCCCTAAATGCTGAATTCCAAACCGTAAACCGTAAACCTAAAACACTAAACCCTAAACTTTAAACCAAAAATGCTAAACCCAAACCCTAGACCCCAAACCTAAATCCAAAACCAAAAACCCTTACCCCTAAACCCAATTTGCTAAACCCTAAACCCTAAACTATAAATCCAAAACCTTAAACCCCAAACCCTAGACGTTGAATCTCGAATCGTGAACCCTAAAGACTTAACTCTAAATCCTAAACTCCAAACCCTAAACCCTAAACCCTAAACTCAATACCTTAAACCCTAAACCCCAAAACTTAAACCCTAAACACTAAATCCAAAACCCCAAACCCTGAACCCTAAACCCTAAACACTGAATCCCAAACACTAATCCCTAAACCCGAAATGCTATACCCTAAACCCTAAACCCCAAACCCTAAACCGTAAACCCCAAAACCTAAGCCCTAAACCATAAACTTAACGTCCTAGTTTCTTTATTGATTTTAGTTGTAGAATTAGTTTATTTACTTAACTTATTAAAATCCCGGTCTAATTTTTTTTTCTTTTTCCTTTCATGAAGTTAAGTACTTCCCCAAGGATCGCTTACTCTCAGTTGGTTATTTTAACCTTAGAAACTAGAAGTTACATGTTTGATACTCTCGCGCTTTCCCAAAATACACATACAAATAAAATCAAGTGAAAATGAGGTAATATACCTCCGCATAATACCTAAGCAGTTCAAAACCTAAGTCTACAGCATATAATTCATACATACATATATATACAGACATAAGTATCAAAGTTAGTGGCTCGCAGGCCCAAAATAGTCAGTACTACAGTCTATACTAGAGTGACATCAGGGTCACAGCCAAAATGTGAGTCAGCTCCTGCTACCTGTCTATCTCACCCCTTTCTAAGTCCCTGGGGCATCAACCGAAGGGAAGAAGAAAAGGATGTTAACCGCCTTCAGGATTTGGAAGTATCCAAGAAGGGGTACCTCCAGAAGCTCTACCTTAATCTCCAGCAACAGTATTTACCTGGGCATCTGAACACACTAACGTAGTGAGATATAAAATCCCAGTAACATAGATTACCAGTTTTATAAAAGACTAATTAGTGGTTTAGCTGCATTACTAAGAATACAGAAAAATACTTCCTTCCCAATCAACAGATAATGTAAACTTAATACACATCGATTACAAGATATTTCCACTTTTAGAAAGAAGTCAATACATCAATCACAAGATATTTCCATTCACACAAATTCAGAGATATATGGTCATGCGGAAAGCTATAAACAAATGAAATATTATTTTAATTTTAAAAACATGCATATTTACCACTATATGCAATTTTCAGTCATGCCAGTCTTTTCAAAAAGGTACATGTTTACCTCTACATGCAACCATCAAGTCTCTCCAGGACCGTTACAACTAGTTAAACGATTATCGTCAATTCAAAACCAATCTAATGAAACAGGACAATACTGACTTACCATTTACCACTATGGAAAGCCTGCCCAAATAAGGCCAACAGGTAATTACCTAACATCCCAGGGCGTCCCCCGGTGTGCGCACAAAGTTAGAACATTAGGATCACCAGTCCCAGACTGGATTATTTCCACACTAGTTGCTAGGCAGCTACGTCCCGAACACATTCCTAGCCAGCCTAGTGTGTCCTTTTCATACAGATCAAATTATACAATATAATTTTTATCAACATGTAATGTTTATTCAATTGCCAAATAAATTGCCTCTCCAGGGCATCAAAACATAGATACTGCCTCTCCAAGGCAATTTTACCATTTTACCCCTCCAGGGCCATATGCACATCAAAATACAGATGCATGCTCAAAGGCCTGCCCTTCAAGGCATTTTAGTTTCACAGATGCATGCAAAAGTTCATTTTCATGATTTGGATGCCACACACTTAAATAGCCTAATAAAATCAATAAATTCAGCCACTGGTCAACAAAATCAAACAAAAGTTAACCACAACGCCAAATATAACTTACACTGCAAGTAACAGGCATAATTATTGATTCAAGTATCCAAAGGTCATGAAATTTCACTACAAGCATCCTTAATGCATACTCAACAACCTTTGTCAATTTTCCAGTAAAGACAATTGCATTTGGACCCTTAAATTCACAAATCTTTCCAAAGGACTCCCATTCTTTTAAAGAAAGAAATTCAAGGCGCATTTCAAGTATTTAGACTTCACTTAGTCACCCAAATGGTCAATTAGGACCTACTACACACACCTAGAAAATCCCAACAGAATTGAACTAGAATTTGGGTAGAAATAGGACTTTTCAGCTTTTCTCAAGTTTTTCTTGCAATTTAGTACCTATTAAGACCCAAATTCTGTTCTGGGTAGTTTCAAACCAAAACCAAGGTGCAGCAAGTACCTAAAAGCTATTTGTGACTTGCTCATGCAGTTTTCACAGAAAATTAACACCCAAAGGTCATACTTTTGCAGTAAAATACATGGAATTCTCAAGAAATCAAGTTGAGTCATAAAATGGGGTTAGGGGCCACTTTGACCACTTCCCTGCCCATACAGAGAACCATACTAACACACAGAACTTGAAAACACAGAAATTCAACCTCAGATTTCTCAGTTTACACACATTCTATTATAGAGAGAAAACCAGTAAATTCAGCTCAGTTTAGTCCCTATTGCATCCCCTTTTCTATTTTGACCTCTGCCCAGCACATTTTAGTGTCTTCTAAGGAAGAAAAGACCACTAGTGATTTGCACAGCAAGTGTGTGCAGCCACTTCAGTACAGAGTAGCCAATTTGCAAGTCTTTCACTCTTTTTACCATTTTCCCTCTTTTGGCCCTTTTTTCTATTTTCTAAGCCATAGGATAGCACATTTTCTGTTTGGGAAGGACACTTAGGAGGTTTAGAGGGTGGGAGGACAGACCTACCCTCTTAGAACCTGAGTACCCAAGTCTTAGAGTTGAACAACCCACTTTTACCCTTTTCAATGCACATCTTGCCTAGCCTTAATTCTAAGGGTACTTTAACCCTATTTTTCTTGCTTTCATGCTTAGTCCCTTCACTACCCAGTGTCTTGAACCTCAAAATTCAGAAGTCACAGGGCACACAGTCTCAATCCACCAAGTATTCACAATATTCACATAAGCACAGGGTACATAACCAAAATTCAGCAAGCATTCAGATGGAAAGGCTCATTTTTACATGCATTAGTTCTCTTAGTTTGAACTAGATCTTTGACCCAACACTTCCAAAGTTTTGAGCTACAGTGGAACTCTTCAAAACATGTGAAAATATACAGGTAGCAGCACATACCAGTTTTCAAAACTCATTTGGCAGAATTAAAGTTATTTTTCCACAAAAATCATATGTTTACTCACCATTTCATTCCATAAATTTCTAAATCAAAACTAGGCATTGGGTAGGAAGATTCTAGGTATTTAGCCACTATGGAAAGACTTAAAAAAGCACGAGAGAGGTACATACACCAACGAGCAGCAGTTCAAAGAGCTCACTGGCCAATTTGAGTATCTAAAATTTATCCCAATCTCATGGCTTCTCTTATTTTAGAATGGAAATCAATCACAACACTTCCATACCAAAAATCTATCTTTCCAAGAGTTCCAAAAGACTTACCAGCTAGCATTTACCACCTTGACAGTAGTAAAAGAACCATTTGACAGCAAATAACAGTAAAGGAAAGATAATCAGAAATCATTTGTTAAGGCAAGTTCCCAACTTTTCACTAAAATCTTCACTACTTGAATAAGAAGTTTTAGGAGTAATCAAGGCCAGATTTCATCTTCACATAGTCGTAATATCCTATACTAATTCATCTAAACTCAATCCAATACCCAGAATGCCAGGAATCATCAAACAACAAGCATGTGATTTCATATTAGAAAATAGTGAATTTTAGCAGAAAATCAACAGACTTTCGAGGCTCTGAACCCCTGTACGGCAGCCTCTGATCATGCATTCATTAAGGGGCTTTCAAAGATCATTATCTTATCTTTCTAATGACTACTCATATACTCAATTTGGATAAAAGATGAAAGAGATATGCTCCCTGGAAGCTTCACTGCCCGAAACAGGGCATTCTGTGGCAGCCTCGGGAAATTGAGTCATAGAGGCTCATACCACCATTTCTGGTGGATGCTCTTGGCTCAGGGATGGAGAAGGAAGGGTAACACTACGTTACCTTGATTTTTAGAAGAAGAAGCACGGATTTGGACATCTGAACAGCTTGGGTAATCTGATACAAGGACAGCAAAATCCTGGGTAACTACTTTAATTGGGTCTTTACTTGGCTTTAAAAACAGTAGATTCGGTTACAAGTGTTTAAAAGCATTAAAAGGGATTTAATTGTCATAAATTTCCTATTTGTTTCTATTTTTAAAATATGTAACCTACCTAATAATGTTTGTTTTTTATTTAATTTCATGGCTGGCACTTTGTAGGGTAGTTTAGGGTGTCTCTAAGTGATTAATTTGAGCTTCCTTAGGCCTTAAGTAAGCTAAAGGGCTTAAGCTCCAATTTTTCAGTTCTTTCTTTTTAGTCTTGAAAGTTTACTGGAGAAAATGTGTCGTTTTAGGACTTTTCTTGAGGTTGGGGTCCCTTAGCTAAGTCTTAGGGTATCTCTAGAGTGTCTTAGGGTATTTTTCTAGGGTCAAATGGGTCTTTTCTATCCTATTTAACTCATTAAAGAAAAGGGTTAAAAGCTAACTTTTCTTTTCAATTTATTCCCTAGGGTTAGGGTTACGATCCCTCTGGTCATTTTTCTCTGATTTTTGGGTCACTTGGTCTCTAGTTAGGGTTTCATAGACCTATTTACAAACAAGAGCAAAATCAAGCACACTCGAACACTCAAAAATCAACAAATCAAACATGTTAAAGAAAAAGTCAACAGAAAAGTCAATAGTTTAGAAAAGTCAACAGTTTGACTTTTTGGTCAAAGTTCAGTTTCCATTTTAGGATGTTACATAAATTCAATACGCTAAACCCTAAACCCTAAACTCGAAATCCAAAACCCAAAACCCTAAACCCTATATGCTGAATCCCGAACCGTGAACCCTAAACCCTAAAAAATAAATCCAGAAATGCAAACCCTAATCCCTAAGCCCAAAACCCTAAACCTTAAATCCAAAACCCTAAACCCTGAACCCTAATCCCTAAACTCTAAATTTTAAACCCTAGATCCAAAACCCTAAACCCTTATACCCAAACCCTAAACCCTTTGTCCAAAACCCAATACGCTAAACCCTCAACCCTAAACTCTAAATACTAAACTCCAAAACCCTAAACCATATACCCTAAACCCTAAACAATAAACCATAAACCCTAAACCCTAAACGCCAAATGTTAAACCCAAAATCTAAAACCCTAAACCCTATACCCTAAGCCCTGACCCCAAATCCTAAACCCTAAACTCCAATGCCAATACACTAAACCCTAAACCCTAAACTCTAAATCCAAAACCCCAAACCTAAACCCTAAACACAGAATCCAAACTCTAAAACCTAAACCCTAAATTTTAAATTCGAAACCCCAATCCCTAAACACTAAACCCAAAAACCAAAACCGTACACCTTAAACCCTAAACTTTAAATCCTAAACCCTAAACCATAAATGCCAACCCTAGACCCTAAATCCAAAATCTCAAACCCGAAATCCTAAACCATAAACCCTAAACCCTAAACCCTAAACTCAAAATGCAAAACCACAAACCCTAAACCCTAACCCCTAAAGCCATCACACCAAACCCTAAACCTAAAATTTAAAACCCTAAACCCTACAGGTTAAACCCCAAACCCTAAATCCTAAATTCTAAACCCTAAACCGTAAACCCAATACCCAATACCCTAAACCCTAAACCATAAAGACTAAATCCAAAACCCCAAACCCCAAACATTAAATGCTGAATCCCAAATTGTAAACCCTAAATCCTAAACTGTAAACCCTAAATCGTAAACCTAAAACGCTAAACCCTAAACATTAAATGCTAAACCCTAAACCATAACCCCAAACCCTAAATAGTAAAATTGTAACCCTAAACCCAAAATCCAAAACCCTAAAACCTAAACCCTAAACCCTAAGGCCTACACCCTAAGCGCTGAACCCGAAACCCTAAACCCTAAACCCTAAATCCCAAACCCTAAACCCTAAACCCTAAACAATGAATCCCAAACCCCAAACCCTAAATGCTGAATCCCAAACCGAGAACCCTCAACGCTGAATCCTAACCGATAAAACCTAAACCCTTAACACTAAATCCAAAACTGTAAACCCTAAACCCTAAACACTAAACACAAAACCCGAAACCCTAAACCATAAAACCTAATCCCTATACTATAAACCGTAAACCCTAAACCCTAAACCCTAAACTTTAAACCCGAAACTCGAAACCCTAAACTCTAAATCCTAAACCCCAAACCCTAAACCCTAAGCCCTAAGCCCTAAACCCTAAACAGTAAACCCTAAACCCCATACCCTAAACCATAAATTCTAAATCTCAAACCTAATACCCTAAACCCTGAACACTAAACCATAAAGCCAAAACTTTAAACCCTAAATCCGAAGGCCTAAACTCTAAATCCTAAACCCCAAACCCTAAATAGTAAACTGTAAACCCTATTCCCTAAACAAAAAACCCTAAACCCTAAACCCTAACCCCTATACTCTAAATCCAAAACCCCAAACCCCAAACCCTAAACGATGAATCCCAAACCGTAAACCCTAAACACTAAACCCTAAACCCTAAACCCTAAATCATAAGCCCGAAATACCAAACCCTAAACCAAAAATCTAAAATTGCAAAGCCTAAACATTAAACCCTAAACCCTAAAACCCAAACCATAAACCCTACACGATATACCCAATACGCTAAACCCTAAATTTTTAATCCAAAAGCCCAAAACCTGAACCTTAAACCCAAAACTCAACACCATAAACCCTAAATCCTAAATCCTAAATCCTAAATCCTAAATCCTAAACCCTACACCTAAACCCAAAACCCTAAACCTTAAACCGTAAAGCCTAAACCCTAAACCCTAAATGCCAATGCCAAACCCTAAATTTAAAATCTAAAATGATAAACCCTAAACCCTAAACCCCAAATGCTAAACCCAATACCCTAAACCCTAAACCCTAAACTCTAAATCCAAAACCTGAAACCCTAAATCCTAAATCTGAAACCCTAAACCCTAAACCCCAAACCCCAAACCCTAAACGCCAATCCCTAAACCCCAAACCTTAATCCCTAAACCCTAAACCCAATACCCTAGGCCCTAAACCCTTAACCCTAAATCCTAAACCCTTAACACTAAATTCAAAACGCGAAACCCTACACCATAAATGTTGAATCCCAAATCGTAAACAGTAAACCCTAAAACCTATAGCCTAAGCCCTAAACCGAAAACACTAAACCCTAAACCCTAAACAACAAGCCCTAAACCCTAAACCTTAAACCCTAAATGCCAAACCCTAAACACAAAATCTAAAACCCTAAACCCTAAACCACAAACCCTAAACCCTAAACCCTAAATGCTAAACATCAAATCGTAAACCATAAACCCTAAACTCTACATCCAAAATCCTAAAACCCAAAACCCTAAACCCTAAACCCCAAACCCTAAACGCTAATCCCTAAACCCAATAGCTTAGACACTAAACCCTAAACCCTAAATCTTAAACTCTAAATCAAAAACCCAAAACCCTAAACACTAAACCCTAAACCCTAAACCCTAAACCCTAAACCCTAAACCCTAAACCCTAAACCCAAAACCATACACCATGAACCCTAAACCCTAAATGCTAAACCCCATACCGTAAATTGTAAATCATAAACACTAAATCCAAAATCCCAAAACATAAACCCTAAACCCTAAACCCTTAACCCAAAACCCTTAACCCTTAACACTAAACACTAAACCCTAAACCCCAAACCCTAAACCCTAAACCCTAAACCCAAAATCCAATAACCTAGACCCTAAACCGTAAACCGTAAATCTTACACTATAAACCCTAACCTCTAAATTAGAAACCCCAAACACTAAGCCCTAAACCCTAAACCCAATACCCTAACCCCTAAACCCTAAACCGCAAATGCTAAATTAAAAACCATAAACCCCAAATCCTAGACCATAAAATCTAAACCCTAAACCCCAAACCCTAAACCATAAACCCTAAGTCCAATACCCTAGATCCTAAACTTGTAATCCAAAACCCTAAACCTTAAAATCTAAAGCCGAAAACCCAAACCCTAAACCCTACCATAAACCTAAATTCTAAAACCCTGTATCCTAAACCCTAAACCCCAAACCCTAAATCATAAACCCAATACCCGTAACCCTAAACTCTATATCCAAAACCCTAAACCCTGAAACCTAAACCCCAAAACCTAAACCATAAATCATAAACCCTAAACCCTAACCTTTAAATTCTAAACCCTAAACTCTAAACGCCAAACCAAAAATGTAAAACCCTAAACCCTAAACCCAATACGCTAAACCCTAGATCATAAACCCTAAACCCTACACCTAATATGCTAATCCCTAAACCCTAAACCCTAAACCCTAAACCCTAAACCTGAAACCCTAAACCCTAAACCCTAAACCCTAAACCATAAATGCTAAACGCTAATCCCCAAATCGTAAACCTTAAACCCTAAGCTCTAAGTCTAAAACCCTAAACTCTAAACTCTAAACCCTAAACCCTAAACCCTATATCACAAACCATAAACCCTAAACCCCAAATCCAATACCCTAGACCCCAAACCCTAAACCCTAAGCCCTAAGCCCTATACTCTAAATCCGAAACCCCAAACCCTTAACCCTAAACCCTAAACCTGAACCCTAGATGATGAATCCCAAAATGTAAACCCTAAACTCTAAACCTAAAATCCTAAACCCTAAACCATAACACCTAACCCCTAAACCCTAAACCATAAATCCTAAACCGTAATCCCTAAACCCTAAACCCTAAATCTTAAACCCTAAACCCTAAACCCAAACACCTAAAACCTCAACCCTAAACCCTAAATCCTAAACTTTAAACCCTAAACCCAAAACTCTAAATCCTGAACCCCAAACCCTAAATCCTAAACAACAAACCCTAAACCCTAGACGCCAAACCTTAAACACAAAATCTAAAACCTTAAACCCCAAAGTCTGAAATCCTAAACCCTAAACCCTAAACTCTAAATCCAAAACCCCGAAACCCTAAACGATGAATCCCAAATCGTAAACCCTAAACTCTAAATCAAAAACCCTAAATCTTGAACCCAAAATGGTAAACCCTAAACCCTAAACTTTAAATCCTAAACCCTAAGCGCCAAACCTTGGACCCTGAACGCCAAACAATAATCCCTAAACCCCAAACCCAATACGCTAAATCCTAAACCCTAACCCTAAATCCTAAACCCTAAACCCTAAACCCTAAATGCTAAACCCCAAACCAAAAATGGTAAACCCTAAACTCTAAATCCAAAAACCCAAACCCTAAACCCTAAACCCTAAAACCTAAACCCTAAACCCTAATGCCTAACCCCTAATCCTTAAACCCTAAAGCCTAAATCTTAATCCCTAAACCCTAAACCCAAAACCCTAAACCCTAAACCCTTAATCCCAAACCCTAACCCCTAAACCCAAAACTCTAAACTCTAGATCCTAAACAACAAACCCTAAACGCCAAACCCTAAAACCAAAATCTAGAACCCTAAAGCCTAGCCCCTAAACCCAATACCCTAAACCCAAAACTCGAGACCCTAAACACTAAATCCCAAATCGCAAAACCCTGAACCCTAAATGCTAAATAGCAAACCCTAAACTCTAAATCCAAAACCCCAAATCTGGAACCCTAAAACCTAAAATTTAAATCCTAAACCCTAAACTCTAAATGCCAAACCCTAAACCCTAAACCCAAAATCTAAAACCCTAAACCCTAAATCCCAAACCCTAAACTCTACACCCTAAACCCAATATGCTAAATGCTAAACCCTAAACCCTAAACCCTAAACCCTTGTTAGGAATATATATATATATTTATATATATATATATATATATATATATATATATATATATATTACTTGTTTAAATATATTTATATTTGTGTAGAGATAAGGATAAGATAATTAGATAAGGATAACTAAGTTCCTATTAGGATTGAAATCCCTAATTTTGAGTTTCCTCTTGTATATATATACATGTACTCCCTATTATGAACATACACAGAAATTCTTTCTCTCAAAGCTTACATGGTATCAGAGTAGTAATCCTAAAACTCCTCTGTTGTGTCGCTGCTCACCTCTGTTACTGTGAGGTGCGTGTTTGAGGGACCTGCAAGTGTGGCTATTTGTTACACAGCCGGCAAGGGAGGGAGCGGACGGTATATTCCGGAGAATCGTTGGTGACCCGACCACCATCAGACCGGCGCGTAAGTCTCACGCGCCGATCAACTATTTTCTTCTGCGTGGCGCGTGAAGGCCACGCGCCACCCTCTGGCCACCGGATTTCTTTCGTCATCCCTGTTTCGTGATCGACGGCGTGCGTCTAGGCCGTTGGAGGTGTTTTTCGGCGACGTTGACGGTGGGTTTGTGGAGATCTAGTGTTTTTAGGTCCTTTTTGACCAATTTTGCTTCTGTTTGGTGGTGATTTGCTGCCATTTGCTCCGTTTGCTGCTGTTTGGTGGTGTTTTGCCACTGTATAGGGTGGTTTGGTGGTGTTTTATCACTGGTTTGGTAGTCTTTTGCTACTGTTGGGCACTTTACTGCCGTTTGGGTGGCTTCAATCTTGTTTTCTGGAGGTGTTAGCTTCTGTTTGGTTGTTTAGCTCCTCTTTTGCTGCTATTTTTATTGAGGGGGCATCGTCAATGGTTGAAGACAAAGCTGAATTTGTGAGTGAAGGGGTTCCTGTTGTTACCAGGATCACGGAGCACAAACTTACCTCTTCAAACTTCTTGGAATAGGCCAAGACAATTCGTATCTATTTACAAAGCATTGATAAGGAAGATCATCTTGATGATCCTCCCTTGGATGGTACGAAGAAGGCTTGACTGAAGGATAATCAGAGACTCTTTCTCTTGATTCGTAACACAATTAGTCCTGAGGTACTGCGTTACGTTACTCATTGTGATCTGGTTAAAGAACCAATGGACTATCTGGCGTTTGTTTATTCTGGTAAAGGGAATCTCTCTCATACTTATGATGTGTTTAAGGCCTTTTATCGTCCTGAGAACTTGGATAAGTCTCTTGTGGCTTATTTTATGGAATTTAAAAAGGCCTATGAAGAGCTGAATACTTTGCTACCATATACTGCTGACATTAAAGTTCAAAGGAAGAAGAGAGAACAAATGGCAATTATGAGTTGGATCTCTGGTCTCCTTCAGAATATGAAGGCGCCAAGCAACAGATCCTTGCTGGTACTGAGGTTACTTCTTTAATGGAGGTTTATTCTCGAGTACTACGTATAGAGAGTGTTCAATCACAACCTCCTAATGATGTTAGTGCACTTATCGGTTGAAGTAATAACAAGGCAGGGGGAGCATCTAATAATGGAGGTCGCAACCAGGAATCGCGAAGGATTGTGTGCTACTATTGCAAAGAACCGGGACATACCAAGACAAACTGTAAGAAACTTCACAGAAAGCGGTCCCAATCAGCAAATGTTGCCTCCACCCAACCTTCATTTGACAAGACTGTTCAAATCTCTACTAATGAACATGCTCAATTCAATCGATATCAAGAATCCTTGAAATCCCCTGCCCCATCCATTGAATCTCATGTAACAGCTATTGCTGAATCAGGTAAATCTACTACATTCTTGCTTTCCTCATCCTCCAAATGGGTCATTGACTCTGGAGCCACATACCACATGACAGGTAACCCACAACTTTTCTCTTCTTTCAAACCCTATACCAATACTTCTAATGTTACATTACCTGTGGTTCCCATTCTCGCGTTCTTGGTTCTGGAATTGTTAACCCTACTCCATCTCTTCCATTATCCTCTGTGTTGAGCTTACCTAACTTTGCCTATAACTTACTTTCTCTCAGTCAGCTTACTCGCTCCCTAAACTGTGTTATCTCAGTTTTTCCTGACCATTGCTTGTTTCAGGATCTTACGACGAGGCGGATTTTTGGTAGAGGGCATGAGTCTGGGGGCCTGTACGTTTTGGAGTTGCAAGTACCAAGGCTAGTGGCGTGTTTGACTGTTCTCTCTCCTTTTGATGTGCATTGTCGTTTGGGACACCCTTCCCTATCTTCTCTTAAGAAAAATTTTCCTCAGGTTAACAATTTGACTAGTTTAGACTGTGAGTCATGTCAATTCGGTAAACACAATCGTCTTCCATTAGTGTCTCGAGTCAATAAACGGGCTACGGCCCCTTTTGAGTTAGTTCACTTGATGTTTGGGGTCCTTATCCAATTTTGTCTAAGTCTGGTTTTAGATATTTTGTGACATTTGTCGATGATTATTCTCGTGTTACATGGTTATATTTAATGAAAAATCATTCCGAATTATTTTCTCACTTTTGTGCCTTTTGTGCTGAAATTAAAACTCAATTCAATGTTTCTGTGCATACCTTACAAAGTGACAATGCCAAAGAATACTTTTCTACCTCATTTCAAACCTATATGATACAACATGGCATACTTCATCAATCTTCGTGTGTTGATACACTATCTCAAAACGGTGTTGCTGAAAGAAAAAATAGGCATTTCCTTGAAGTTGCCCAAGCCCTACTTTTTCAAATGACGGTTCCTAAACCCTTTTGGGCTGGTGCTGTTTCCACAGCCTATTTTTTTAATCAATCGAATGCCTTCTTCTGTACTTAATGGTGACATCCCATATAGTGTTCTTTTTCTTTCTAAATCATTGTTTCCTATTGAGCCCAGGATTTTTCGTAGCACTTGTTTTGTTCGGGATGTTCGTCCCCAGCTCACTAAGCTTGACCCTAAGTCTATCAAATATGTCTTCCTTGGCTATTCTCGAGTACATAAAGGATATTGGTGTTTTTCTCATGAAAATGTACATTTCTTTCCTTATACTCTGTAGGATTTCGCACAGGGAGATGATGATGACTTATTGACTTATACGGTGCCCCAGTCACCACCTTTTCAAGAGGACACACGCCCTCCAATTACACAGGTATACTACAGGCAACCCCAATAGACTATTGATACACCTGTTGATGTAACTCCTGATCCGTGCCCTCTGCCCTCTTCCTCGTCGTCAGATTTTGTTATGTCAGAACCTAACCCGACTCTTGATCTTCCCATTGCTCTTCGTAATGGTAAACGTCAATGTACCTATCCTATTTCCTCTTTTGTTTCCTATTACCATTTGTCCGCTCATTCTCGCTCTTTCATTGCTTCCCTAGACACAGTTTCGCTCCCCTCGCTCTCTTCATGAAGCTCTATCTCATCCTGGTTGGCGTGAGGCAATGGTTGAGGAGATGATGGCCCTCGATCATAACGGTACATGGTCGCTAGTCGATTTACCAGTGGGCAAGAAAGCAATTGGCTGCAAGTGGGTCTTTACAATCAAGGTTCACCCGGATGGTTCCGATTCTTGTCTTAAAGCTTGGCTGGTGGCCAAAGGGTATGCCCAAATCTATGGGATTGATTATTCTGATTCTTTCTCTCCTGTGGCCAAGCTTACTTCTGTTCGGATTTTTATCTCTCTGGCTGCTACTTATGATTGGCCCTTGCACCAACTAGATATCAAGACTACCTTCCTGCATGGTGACCTGTAAGAGGAAGTCAAATGGAGCAACCTCCAGGATTTGTTGCTCAGGCAAAGTGCGGGAAGGTTTGTCATCTTCACAAGGCCCTGTATAGATTGAAGCAGAGTCCTAGGGCTTGGTTTGGAAGGTTTTGTGAGGTAGTTATGAAGTGTGGGATGCATAAATGTAAATGCGACCATTCGGTGTTTTATAAGAAGACTGAAGTAGGCATCATTCTTTTAATCGTGTATGTGGAAGATATTATAATCACAGGAAATGATGATTCCGATATCTCCTCATTCAAGTCCTTCCTCCAATCCCAATTTCAGACAAAGGACTTGGGGCCGTTGAAGTATTTTTTGGGAGTTGAAATCACAAGGAACAAGAAAGGTATCTTCTTATCCCAAAGAAAGTTTGTCCTTGACTTACTAGCGGAAACAGGGAAGTTGGGAGCCAAGCCCTGCCGCACACCAATGACTCCTGCCTTGCAACTCTTGAAAGATGACGACGAACCATTAGATGACCCTGAGAGATATAGAAGACTGGTTGGGAAGTTAAATTACCTCACAGTTACTCGTCCTGATATTGCTTACTCTGTTAGCACTGTCAGCCAGTTTATGTCATTCCCAACAATCAAGCATTGGAAAGCCTTGGAAGAAATTCTATGTTACTTGAAGGGTGCTCCGGGACGCGGCTTATTGTATGGAAACAATGGGCACACTAATATTGAGTGTTTCTCTGATGCAGACTGGGCCGAATCCAAGGTAGATCGAAGATCTACGATAGGATATTGTGTATTTATGGGAGGCAACTTAATCTAATGGAAGAGTAAGAAGCAAAATGTAGTTTCTCGCTCTAGTGCGGAGTCTGAGTATAGGGCTATGGCTCAGACAACCAGTGAGGTTGTGTGGATCATGCAACTTCTTGGCAAAATTGGACTGAAGACTTCGTTCCCCGCAAAGTTATGGTGTGATAGTAAAGCCGCACTTCATATAGCATCTAATCCAATATTTCATGAACGAACTAAACACATTGAGATTGATTGTCACTTTATACGTGAGAAGATTGAGGAAAAAGTGATTTCCACGGCGTATGTGAAGACCGGAGAACAGTTAGCAGATATCTTCACCAAAGCTTTGAATGGTGTGAGAGAGTTGATTACATTTGTAACAAGTTGGGCATGATTAACATCTATGCTCCAACTTGAGGGGGGAGTGTTAGGAATATATATATATATATATATATATATATATATATTACTTGTTTAAATATATTTATATTTGTATAGAGATAAGGATAAGATAATTAGATAAAGATAACTAAGTTCCTATTAGGATTCAAATCCCTGATTTTGAGTTTCCTCTTCTATATATATACATGTACTCCCTATAATGAATATACACAGAAATTCTTTCTCTCAAAGCATACACTAATCCCTAAACAACAAACCCTAAACCCTAAACGCCAAACTCGAAACCCTAAACCCAAAACCCTAAACTTGAAATCCTAAACCCTAAATGCCAAACCCTAAACCCTCAACCCCAAACCCTAAACCCTAAATCCTTAACCCTAAACTCTAAATCCAAAACCCCAAACCCTGAACCCTACACTCTAAACCCAATACGATAAACACTAAGACCGTAAACCCTAAACTCTTAATACAAAACCCTAAACCCTAAACCCTAAACTTTAAATCCAAACCCCCAAACCCTGAACCCTAAACCTTAAACCCTAAATCCTAAACCCTAAATGCCAAATTCTAAACCCAAAATATAAAACCCAAAACCCTAAACCCTTAACCCTTAACCCTAAATCCCAAACCCGAAACCCTAAACCCTAAACCCTAAAACCTAAATGCCAAACTCTAAACCCATAATCTAAAACCCTAAACCATAAACCCTAAACTGTAAACCCAAAATCCAATACCCTAAATCCTTAATCCAAAACCCCAAACCCCAAATCCTAAATCCCAAACCCTAAACAACAAACCCTAAACCCTAAACCCTAAATCGAAAAACCCAAACTATAAACCCTAAACACTGAATCGCAAACCATAAACCCAAATCTCTAAATCTAAAACCCCAAACCCTAAACCCTAAACACAAAACCCTAAACCTTAAATCCTAAACCCTATACCCTAACTTTAAAACCTAAACCCTAAACCCTGTATCTTAAACAAAAAACCCTAAACCCTAAATCCTAAATGCCAAAACCTAAACCCAAAATCAAAAACCTTCAACATTAAATCCTAAACCCTAAACCCAATACCCTAAACCATAATCCCGAAACCCTAAACCCTAATCTCTAAATCCAAAACCCCAAACCTTAAGCCCTAAACGACGAATCTCAAGCCTTAAATACTAAACCCTAAACTCTAAATCCAAAAACCCAAATCTTGAACCCTAAAGGCTAAACCCTAAACTCAAAACTGTAAACCCTCAACCCTAAACTTTAAATCCTAAACCCTAAACTCTAAATGCCAAACCCTAAACCCTAAACCTAAAACCCTAAACGCTAAACCTTAAACCCTAAACCCTAAACCCAAAATAATAAACCTTAAACCCTAAACCCTAAACGCCAATCTCTAAACCCATAATCTAAAACCCTAAACCTTAAACCATAAACGCTAAACCCTGAACCATGAACCCTAAACTGTAAACCCTAAACCTTAAACCTTAAACTGTAAATCCTAAACCCCAAACCCAATATCCTAAACACCAAACTCTAAACCCTAAACAACAAACCCTAAACCCTAAATACTAAACCCTAAACAACAAACCCTAAACCCTAAACTCCAAATCCAAAAACCCAAACCCTAAACCTTAAATAGAAAACCTAAACCCTGAACCTTAAACCATATACCCTAAACTTTAAACCCTAAACCCTAAACCCTATTGATAATACCAATATTTACCCTTGTATCTTTTGGCATTTGACAAGCTTTTGTTGAGTTTAAAGAGTCATTATGCGTGATTTAGTGTTATTCAAGGGCACTTAAGGACTTAAATCACAATCTTGCTAATTCCATGCTTTTATTGAATAAATTGTGATAATTCTCTATTTTTATTAACTTGAGGGCCTCACAATTGTTTTGGTTGATTTGTAGGTCAACTAGCTTGAGGAATAGCAAGGATTCAAGTGCTAGAGGTCGAGAAAGAAGCTGGAAAGCGAAGGCATTTTTGGGCCTATTCTACTGTTCCACCCGCTGCCAGCGGGTAGCCTTGCAAGCTGCCAGCGGGTGGACTTCAGTTTCAGAGCAAAACGTGCGTTTCGAGTAATCCACCCGCTGCCAGCGGGTAGATGACCTGCTGCCAGCGGGTACACCAGTTCTGCACGACTTTCTCGCGATTTTAAGAGCTGAAACGGATGCTGGGCCCACTTTTTCAATGTTTTACCACAAGGGGAGCATACTAGGTCGGATTGGAGGGTATATTCTGAGGTTTTGGAGGCCCTTAACCTAATAAAGAGGGAGACCACGATTTTTACATTCATTCATCACCTAAGCTCTCTCTCCCAAGTCTCTCCACATTTCCAGCCACACTCACCATTTTCCCTTCATCTTCTCCACTCTCCACACCTATTCAAACCAAATTCCAGCAACCTCCATCATCATCCATGGCTAAGCAAGGGTTGGAGGAGCTTGGTGAAGCATTTCTCTCATCCATGAGTGGCTAAACTTCTTGTGGTTTGGAGGAGGATGATTAGGGCTTGAGCTATGGCATCCAATAGGGAGTTTTTCTTGTTTTCCTACTACTTCTCTTTATGGATTCATGTTTATCTTGTTGATATTGATGAATTTGTATTGATGTGTCTCCATGGTTGTGGAACTCAACTAGGTTGTAGTTGGACATTAGGAATTTAAATAGACTAGTGATTTGTATTTTGATTCTCCCATTGTGGGTTTTGATTACATTGGATTTGGTTGAATCTTATTGTAATTTTTAATTCATTGTGGAAGTCACTCTAATGACAATGGTAATTGTTGAGTTGAATTCTAGTTTATGTTAAATTCCTCATTTGCTTCATGATGGTATTTGATTAGGCTTGTTAATTGTCCGGTTGGCTAATTGCATCCTCTAATTAAATTACCTAGGTTTAGTGGTCACTAAACTACTTTAGGACATGACCCTTCATTGATTAACTCCATACTTTTTGATAGCAAGGATAGCCCAAAGCATTCTCCAACAAAGCATATTCATCTCATTTCATTCACCTCAATTTACTTTAGCTTTAAAAATATTGAAAACCCCAAAAAAGTGTTAGTTCTAGTTTCAAGTAGTTGCATTTAATTCCATTTAGTTTCATTGCACACCAAGTGTTTGTTAAATTGCCTCAAAGACACCCCATTTGTGTTAATTAAGCATATTTGTCCATCGAATCCATAGGCTCCGCGAGAGAGAATCGACCTAGGTTGTGCCACTAGCTGCACTTTCTAGTATAAATTTTATTGGTGCCGGCCTCGCGACAAGGCCGCGTCTCATCAATTTGGCGCCGTGCGGGGAGCCATTTTGGTTCTTTGTGCAATTGTGCTAGATTCTCACGAATTGGGTTGTTTTCGCGTGATTTCTTTGGGAATCACATAGTTAGATTGTGTTTTGTTATTGTGTTTTGTGTTTTAAGTTGTGTCTTTTCATTTTAGCGTTTGTTTCTAGGCTTATTGTGATTTTAGTAAGTATTTTTGCTGGTTTTTGTGAAATTTTTCATAGCTGTCCTATTTCTTTTGGCAAGAAATTACTTAGTTTAATTGCATTTAATTGTGTTTTTATTTGTGTTTATTGTTTCTAGGTAGTTTATAGTTGATTTAGCATTTATTTTTAGGCTGAATAGTCATTTTGAAGCATTTTCAGTTGGATTTTTGCTGGTTTTTTCGAATCTGCCCTGTTTTTCTGCTTTTAACAGTGCAGAATTGCTTCTGTTTCTGTCTTACCCGCTGGCAGCGGATGAACCCACCCGCTGGCAGCGGGTGTGTGAAGCAGTGAACTGCACTGTTTTTCATTCTGTGTTGCTTTGTTTCTGGTTTTCTGGTCTGTTTTATTTCTTCCACTGTTTTTCTGTGTGTTTTCTTCTTTTTGTTGGTTGTTTAGTGTATGCTAAGAAGTTCTAGAGGAGACCTAATTCCATAGATTTAGAAATTGAAAGAACTCTTAGGAAAATAAGAAAACTCAAAAAAGAAGTAATTGAGGCTAACCAAGAAAGGGAAAGAGAACTAGCAATAGAAGAAATGGCCGAAGAGGATAACGGGGATAATCGGATGGACAATAGGGAAAGGAATGAAGGAGGTAATAATGTGGTAGATCAACTAAAAAGTCCATTAAACAATTGAATCAATTGATGATAATTTTGAATCTTTGGTTGGTGCTACTCCTACTTTTACTACTGATTTTGAAATTAAGGTTCTCTTGTGCACTCACTTCCAAAATTTCATGGTCTTCCAGGTGAGAATCCGTATACACATATAAGCTCTCTCCACATGCATTGCATGACGATGAAGCCCGTGGGGGCTAAACTTGAAGAAGTCATGTGGAAGGTTTTCCATCTCACTCTGGAAGGGAAAGCAAAGGTTTGGTATATGAGTTTGCCAAGGTACACCCCAGATGCTTACCAAACATGGGATAATTGAAGAAGCACTTTATTGAAAATATTATCCTTCAAACAAAGTCGCCGCAGCAAGAAAAGAGATTGCATCTTCAAGGCAAGAAGAGGGGTGAAACATTCTATGGATATTGGACACGTGTTCAGGATATGGTAGCAAATGTCCCAAACCATCAAATGCCACTGGAGCACCTAGTCCAAGCTTTTGTCTATGGGTTAACTGATGAAGATGCAAAAATGCTCAATGCAGCTGCTAATGGGTCCATAGAAGACATGCCCCTGATGAAGCAATGGAGTTGATCAAGAAGCTCGCCTTGAGTAGGCAGAACATTACCACGAGGGATACTCGAGCACTAAAAGAGATATCTCCAGCAGATCGAGATCCATTGTTGGTGAAAGTGGTACATGAGCTGTCTGCACTAACCAAGAGGGTGGATGGACTGAGCATCCAATCTCCAAGATCACCCACTCAACAGCTAGCTATGGTAGGCGCTAGTTGTACATTCTGCGATTCCCCTATGCACATATCAGCAGACTGCCCTGGTCAATATGAAGATGTGAATGCAATGTATCAAGCACGGCCTGGGCAATACCAACAAAGGGACCCTTACTCCAATACATACAATCCTGGTTGGAGAGATCACCCTAACTTCAGATATGGGAATAGCGGTAATCAGAATACTCAAGGGTTTAGCAGTGGGCAAAGTCAAGGGAACTACCCTTCTAGAGGAGGAAATTCTTATGGTGGTCAATACTCAAATTTTTCAAGGGGCTTCACCTAGCCAGGTACCAAACAGAACACCACCAATGCCATGGTTCCCATTAGTCAAGGTGCACCGTCTTCAAGCAATGATGAGCTTAAACAGCTTCTAGTGAAAGGGTTCTCAGATATTGGTGCAAAATTTGACCAAGAACGGAGTATCACTGATGATAAAATCAAGGCCGTCGCCTCACACGTTGACTCATGCTTCACTAATATCATGAACAAGTTTGAACAAATGGAAGTAAAGCATGACAACCTGAACTCATTCGTCACTCAGTGTCTAACAAGAAAAGTGATGAACAAGCAAGATCAAGCGGAGCTACGCCTTCTAACACAGTGATCAATCCCAAGTCACTGAATGCCATAAGCCTTAGAAGCGGCAGAAAAGTCAGATTTGAAGACAAGGAAGGTGATGAACAAATTGAAGAAATTGTTTGTGAAAGTCCTCCTCTGTCACCACTCAAGCTTTCTGAGAGCTCCAAAGAGACTAGACTGCGGGAAAAAGTTGAAGAAAAGAAGAAGGAGCAACAAGAGGAACCAAAAGAAAAAGAGGAACAAAAGGAGAAGGAAGAAGCAATTAACAAAGCCATCTCCACCCAAAAAGGTAAGGAGGTAAGTATAAGTGATCTTCCCTTTCCTAATTCATATTTGCTAAGTAAGAAAGTCAAGGAAGTTAAAACTGATGAAGAGGCACTGAATTTATTTACCAAGTTAGAAGTTAATATTCCTTTGTTAGAATTGGTAAGAAAAGTGCCTAAATATGCAAAAGTTTTGAAAGAGCTTTGTACAAACAAGAGAAGATTTAGACCAAATGAGAGAGTTCAAGTGAGCTCTAATGTTTCTGCTCTCTTCAAACCCCAAATCCCGGTCAAGTGTCAAGACCCGGGGTCTTTCACAATCCCTTGTACTATTGGTAAGGTTACTATAGGGGGTGCATTACTAGATCTATGGGCTGCTATAAATGTCATGCCTAAATCTGTTTATCAGGCCCTAGGTGTTAAAACACTTCAACCCACTACAGTAATCTTACAATTAGCTGATAGGTCCATTAGGCGACCTGATGGGATTATAGAGGACCTTTTGGTCCGAGTGAAAGACTTGCTCATTCCAGCTGATTTTTATGTTCTTGATATGGCTGCGGAAGTGCCTCAGGACTCCACTCTCATTTTAGGTCGCCCCTTCTTGAGGACTGCTAACACTGTGATTAGCATGAAAGAAGGAACGATCTCTATGGAAGTGGGAGATCATAAAGTTAATTTTAATATGTATGAGGCCATGAAGCATCCATATGAGGACTATTCTTTACTTGGGGTTAGTGCAATAGATATAATCATGGAAGATGAACATGTAGGTTATAAGCTTGATGATGATAATTCTGAATCTACTGTTGATGCATTTTCTGATGGTTATTTTTCATTCACTGAACTTTTGCATGCTGATGATGACACTCTTGTTTCATTCCCTTCTTTATATTCTTTTCCATCTGCTTGCTCTTGTGGAGGTGATCCCTTTTGTCTTAACTGCATGTCAGTTGATTGTACACGTGGTGCCCCACAATCTGATACATTTTCTGTGACTAGTTATTCTTTGGATTCTCTTTCTTCTTTGAGCAGTTATGATGGCCCTTTGGGAAAGTTGTTCATTGAGTTTTCAGGTGAGTCAAGCAATGAAACAGGGAAGGTGATTCAAAACAAAGTTCAATACATTCTGCCATGTGAAGATCCCCTTTCTGCTTCTCCACCTTCTCACCTATTCCAAGGGCAACATAGTGAAAGAAAGGAAATCGCGGTTGAAGCTGAATCAACCGAAGAAGGGAACATTCTACCAAGGTTTGAATGCATGGAAGTTGAGGCAAGTGGTAAAAATGAAATTTTAAAGGGAAGTACTCTTGCCACTTTAGATGTGCAAAAATTAGTTCCTTCTGTAATTCAACCTCCCACTCTAGAGCTCAAAGAGCTCCCTTCAAATCTAAAGTACGTTTTCTTAGAGTCAAATAACCAATTACCAGTGATCATTGCTAATGGGTTATCTGACGAGAATGAAGGGAAGCTCTTAACCTTTTGAGAAAACATAAAAGAGCAATAGGGTGGACTTTAGCAGATATACCAGGGATTAGTCCTACAATTTGTACACATAGAATTCTGCTAGAGGAGGGGTCGCAGCCCAAGCGGCAACCCCAAAGGAGGTTGAATCCTTTGATTTTAGATGTGGTCAAGAAAGAGGTCACTAAGCTTTTGAGTGCGGGTATTATATACCCAATTTCTGATAGTAAATGGGTTAGCCCTGTGCAGGTTGTTCCAAAGAAGAGTGGGATCACAATAGTGAAAAATGAGAAGGATGAGTTGATTCCCACTAGAGTCCAGAATTCTTGGCGCATGTGTATTGACTATAGAAAATTAAATGACGCCACTAGAAAGGACCATTTCCCTTTACCCTTTATTGACCAGATGCTTGAGAGGCTTGCTGGCAAGTCTTACTACTGTTTCCTTGATGGCTTCTCTGGTTATTTTCAGGTACCCATAGCTCCGGAGGACCAAGAAAAGACCACTTTTACTTGCCCCTTTGGTACATTTGCATATAGGAGAATGCCTTTCGGTTTGTGTAATGCTCCTGGTACATTTCAGCGTTGTATGATCTCTATTTTTTCTGATTTTCTTGAACAATGCATGGATGTATTTATGGATGATTTTACAGTTTATGGAGAGTCATTTGATGCATGTTTAGACAGCTTGGATAAAATTCTTGCTAGATGTTCTGAAAAGGGTCTGTGCTAAATTATGAAAAGTGCCATTTTATGGTGATCAAGGAATTGTTTTAGGGCATTTAATTTCTGAAAAAGGGATTGAAGTGGATAAAGCAAAAATAGAAGTAATCTCCTCCCTCCCTACCCCACATGTGTTAAGGAGATTAGATCATTTTTGGGTCATGCAGGGTTTTATAGGAGGTTCATTAAGGATTTTAGCAAAATTGCATATCCATTATCTCAATTACTTCAAAAAGATGCAGAGTTTGATTTTAATGAAGCATGTAGGTCTGCTTTTGATGAACTGAAATCTAGACTTGTCTCTCCCCCAATACTTTCTGCTCCTAATTGGCAATTACATTTTGAGATTTCATGTGATTGCTTCTAATTTTGCTGTTGGAGCCATGCTAGGGCAAAAGGAGAACAGGGTTTCTAGAGTGATTGCATATGCCTCCAAGACACTAGACCCGGCACAAATTAATTATACCACCACTGAAAAGGAATTGTTTGCCGTTGTCTTTGCTTTGGAGAAATTTAGACCGTACTTGCTTAATTCCAAGGTTGTAGTTTTTTCTGACCATGCTGCAGTGAAGTATCTTTTCTCCAAACCTCATTCCAAGCCCAGGCTACTCAGATGGGCCCTTCTCTTGCAAGAATTTGACATAGAGATTAAGGATAGACCAGGAGCTGAAAACCATGTAGCTGACCATTTGAGTCGCTTACCTGAGGACACAAAGGGAGTGGACTCTTCTAACTCTACTTTTGATGCTTTTCCAGATTCTTTGTTGTGTACCATAGCTCGTCATGAGCCTTGGTATGCTCATATAGTGAATTTTCTCATTAGTGGAGTAACACCTCCTTCTATGTCTACTTTTCAGGTACAAAAGCTAAAGGGAGATGCCAAATTCTATGCTTGGGATGCGCCACATCTTTGGAGACTATGTGCTGATCAAGTCATTCGAAGGTGCATACCAGAGGAAGAACAAGAGAGCATCTTAACTGCCTGTCATACCTTGGCTTGTGGGGGGCATTTTGGTGGAAAGAAAACCTCTAGGAAAGTCTTAGACTGTGGGTTTTATTGGCCAACTTTAGTTAAAGATTCTGTCAATTTTTGTAAAACTTGTGATAAGTGCCAACGTTTTGGGGGTTTGGGATGGAACAAGAAATGCCACAACAACCTATACTATTTTGTGAAATTTTTGATGTTTGGGGCATAGATTTTATGGGACCTTTTTCCCCCATCAAACGGGTTTACTTACATTTTATTGGCAGTTGACTATGTTTCTAAGTGGATAGAGGCCGTACCCTACTAGGAAGGATGATGCTCAAACTGTAGCTAAATTTGTCAAGTCTAATATTTTGTGTAGGTTTGGGATCCTAGAGCCATCATTAGTGATCAGGGCACTCACTTTTTGTAATAGGCTTTTCAATAGCTATTAGCTAAGCATGGTGTCCGACATAAAGTTTCCACACCTTACCACCCACAAACCAATGGTCAGGCAGAGGTGTCTAACAGGGAAGTTAAGAAGATTCTTGAAAGGGTTGTGCAACCCTCCCGAAAGGATTGGAGTTCCCGACTTGAAGAAGCTCTCTTTGGGCATATCGCACAGCCTACAAAACTCCAATAGGCATGTCCCCTTATCGCCTAGTCTTCGGTAAAGCTTGTCATTTGCCGGTTGAATTAGAGCATAAGGCATATTGGGCGGTGCGAAAATGCAACTTGGATATGGAAGCTGCAGGAGAAGAAAGAAAACTCCAATTGCAAGAACTTGATGAAATGAGGGCGAAGCATATGAAAATGCCAGGTTGTACAAGGAGAAGACAAAGAAAATCATGACAAAGGCATTCTTAGAAAATGCTTTAGTGTTGGGGATAAAGTTTTAAAATTCAAAGCAAGATTCAAGTTCAAGCAAGGAATGATGAAAACACGTTGGGATGGACCTTTCACAGTGACCAAGGTCTTTCCTTATGGAGCGGTGGAGATAATGGAAGATTCAACCGGTGCCGTGCACTTGGTGAATGGTCACTTGCTGAAATTGTTCAAGGAAAACTCCAAGCCCCATGAGGGGCCAGGTCATCTCTTTCCTTTTCTCATCTGCATTTAATTGTTGCTCTTATGGATTGCTTGAGATGAGTGTGGGGGAAGAGATCTTCCAGTAGGTAGTAGATTGTGGTTTTGTTCTTTGTGGTTTAATTATGCTTTTGTGTATTTTGTTGCTTTTAGTGTGTGCTTTGTGTGTTTGTGTAGTTGTGTGGTTTAAACACTCCCTTGGTTGTTGAATGCATGAATTTTGATGTATGAGGTTTGCTTTTTTGATAGATGGAAGCCAGCAAATTAGGTTCTAGGAGTAGGAATAGATGGATTTTTATGTTTTTAGGAGTCTCTGGTTGGATACAGGAGTGAATGGAGTGGAGAAATGAAGTTAGGGGTCAAAATTTTCACTTTTAAGCACGCCTCGTAGCACCCGCTGCCAGCGGGTAGCCTTTGCCCGCTGCCAGCGAGAGCTACAGAGGCTCTCCCCTGTTCCTCCCTGTTTTGCCCTTCCTTAGCTCGCCTCTGGTTTTTTCACCCGCTGCCAGCGGGTGGGTCTTTCACCCGCTGCCAGCGGGTGAGTCTGGACACGTAAAAAAAATTAATTAAGTAAAATTATTAATTACTATTATTGTATTATGTTATTTTATTTAATTTTTAATTTTGAATTTCAAAAAAATTATTTTCTGAAACCCTAACCCCCCCTTTTTTCCCTCTCTTTCTTCACTTTTCATCACTCTATCTTCCTTCTCTCTCTCTTCCCTCTTCTTCTTCATCCCTACAACCCAAACCTCCATAGCAACACATTCCAAGCTTTCACCCCCATCACTCAACCCACCAAACTCGAACCCCCCCTTCCCAGCCACCAACAAAGTGACCCTAAACCAAACCATTCTCTCTCTCTCAATCCCAACCGTGAGCCCCTTTCTTCATCCTCCACCATCCCAATCCCTTCACCCATACCCACCTACACCAAAACCGTGAACCAACCACCCCTCCTCCTTCCAACCTTCCCCCAAGAAAATCGAACCCCCCTTCCCAGCCACAACACCCAAACCCCCAAACCTCATCCCTTCACCAACACACTTCCAGCCCCATTTTTCCATTTACTAGAGGTACATTTTTCTTTTTCCCTCTTGCATAATTTTATTATTTTTATTTTTAGATTTTCTTTTGTCTCTTTTAAATATTTCTATTATTTTATTTTATAAATTATATTATTATTATTATTATTATTATTATTATTATTTTATTTCAGTTAGAGTGATTATTATTTAGGTTAGTTATATATATATATTTATATATAATCTATATCCTGGCTGTGCGAAATTGGACTGATAATACTTTGACTAGGTATAGATAATTAGATTGCAAATACTTTTTATCTTGATTAGTAGATAGGGTAATTGCTTTTTGTTTATTTTTTCTTTTAGTCCACATTAGTACTTAGGTAGTAAATAAATTCTAGGTTTGAGTTCTCTTTTTAATTAATTTTTCAGTATTTTATCTAGAATTAGTTATACATACCATCGTCTTGTTAGCAATAGTAAATATGCACTATTTTCGTGTTGCACTAGCTTTTGCTTACGTCGACGTCATTTTTCACTTTTGTGTAGTTAGTTTTAATTTAGGCTAATATTTCATAATTTTTCGAAAATCAGTCTAGATTAATTGCATACCGCAAGATCACTTTTCAGTTGAGCCCCCACATTAGTCATTGTTCATTTGGTTGTCTTTTCATTTTCCATAGTTTTAATTCTTTCTTTAGTTTAATTAGTTTTTCTTTTCTCTAATTAGTTTATTTGGTTGGGCGTCTAGGTTGGTTAGTGTAGTCTTGCTGGCTTCTTTGTTGACTGATTTCTCTTTTAAATTGCTTGTATTTTTCTTGTTTCTATTTGTTTGTGTTGATTAAGCAAGCATGTCTGGCGAAGAGCTGACTTTTGAAGAAATACAAGAGGAGGTTGAAAATAGATCTCCATCAGAATTTCATTTTCCTGAGACGGAAGGCAACACATTCTTTGATCAATTATGCGCCGCCAACCTCCAATCTCTCAATCGGGTACAAGTAGCTGACAATGAGCAGTTGTGCAACATTTCTACATTAATGCCAAGCTCAAGCGCAGCGTCAACAACCCGACTTACCGCGGCACGAGGGTTACCACATTCACATTGGCTGGCATCCGGCAATTTTTTGGACTGCCTGTTGTGCAGAATGTGCTTACAAGAGCCAACAGTCAGCTTTTAACAGTGGTGATGCTCCTTTTCGCGCGCTGAAATTAGAGAGATGCTCATTCAGGACAATTCCGATTGGGATGCTAAGTATGGAGGATCTCAGATCTATTTGCAACGCTCTTCCCTGTGCCCGGCTGCTAGAGCATGGCTGCTTTTTATATGTCACAACATTCTTCCTTCAAGCCATGGTACTGATATACCCTCTCAACAAGCACACCTTATTTACTTATTCATGAAGAATGAGAGAGTTGATGTAGCCGGGCTGATTTTTGACTCGCTCAAGAAGGCCTCAGTGAAGGGAGTGAAGGGCCAAATTCTATTATTTCACATCTCATCTCTAGATGTACAAGAGAGCAGGTGTTCCGCAGCTTGATTCTGATTTAGAGTTCGATCCTGCCACACCAGAGAGTACAGTAGATTGGGATTTGGAAGACCTCCAGTCATTAGACCTCCCGCGCCAGCCAGGAATGTCAGGCGGCGCTGTGATGAAGCCTCTTCGAGTTGGACCCCCTTCGCAAGCTTCAGAGCCAATGATGCAGACTTCTGACAGAAGCTAGATCTCCTGATCTCTGAGCAGCGTGCCCTTAGGGATGACGTCCACACTCTTCGGGATGACATCCACACTTTGCAGGCTAGCTTCACATCCTTTCAGGTCGAGGTCCGGGACAATTTTAGAGAGCTGCGAGAGGGCCGTGATGGAGCTCCGTTCTGAGCCAACTGATTGCTAGTTTTATCTGCTTTATTTCTTTTGTGTTTCATTTGTTTTTTTTCTGCTACTTTCCTTCTTACTCATGAATTCTATTTGTGCTGGTTATTACTTTTGCTTTTGAGCTACTGATGGCTCATTACCTTCTGGAACATTATAATTTCATGCATTCTTAGCTGTGTAGCTGTTTAGCTTGCCCTGCTCGCCCCTCTCTCCCTCTTTTTTGCATTTAACTGATTGTTTTATGCTTGTGGACCCTCGTGCTTGCGCATCCTTGTCCTATCTTTCTGCATTGAGGACAATGCTTGTTGCAAGTGTGGGGGAGAAGTTTCTGAAGAATGATTGCTTCTTGAATTGCTGAATGGGCAGGTTACCTTGTGATTATTGCAAATATTGACATCAGATTATATTCCTATTTCATGATTGTGTTTTAATTCCTTGTGAATTTAGTTTTTCAGCTTCTATTCTTGTGGATGCGAATATAAATGTAAATGCACAGGTTTTAAGTCCTTTGTTCATGGATATTATCAACTGAGTAGATTCAATTTTCGTTTTTGTTAAAGACTTTTGGGATTAATGATGTTAATCAGGAATTCCATAATCACTTTTGATATCTACTCAAATGTTTTGAAATTTTTTTTTTGGGAACCACACTTAACTTTTGTGCCTGTTTAAGCATTTTAGAAAATGCTTTCAAGTTGTGTGTCAGGAGCCCGCAGAATGCAAAATCAATTCAAGAATAAGAAACAATTTTTCAAGAGATTGGTGCTCTCTAATTCTCAACTTAAGCAAGACATTAATGTGAGTAATTAATTAGCATGCATTGATCGATGTGAGAGTAACCTAGCCTTGTTGAAAGATTTTGAGCCAAACACTTCTGTTTTCTTGCATATACTTGTGTGGTGTCTGCTTACTTGTTTACTTTCTAGATACTGATTGAATCTTGTTGAAGCTTGACATGCGTTAGTTAAATAAAATGATTGAGGCGTTTGTTTCACTCACCTATATTCCATACACAAACCACTTCTTTTGCTACCCATAGTCACCCCCCTTTGAGCTTAATTCTTGCTTTTCTAGACACTTTGCACTATGACTTTTAATTAAATGTTTGACTTTAGGTTTCTTAGTTTCTGACCACTCATCTTCCTGGGTTAAAATTGTCTAATTGATCCAATCAAGCAAAAAGCCTGAAAAGAAAGAATAAATAAATAAATAAATGAATTATACATTTATTTATTTAGAAAGAAAAAAAAAGAGGAAATACAAAAGAAAGAAAAGCAATAAAAAAAAAGAGAGATGATGAATAAAAGAGTTGCAACCGAAAGTAATAAGGATCTTAGGCAAATTTCTTGGTGGTTGGAAGATGAGTGGTTTGGTTAGGACTCTTTTGGAACCCAAGTAATCATTTAATTGGGAGTCAATTCAAAATGTTTAGTTTTGCATAATTTCTTTCTTTGTAAAACCCTTTTCACCATGACCATGCATCCATCATTACAAGCCATTAAGACCTCATGATTTGTTGAGCTTAAAGCATCTTAGTGGAGATCTAGATCTCTCTCAAGGCCTATGGCAAAGTGATAAGTAAGTAAGCTTAGAGAGAAAATATCCAACATTAGTGAGTAGAGCGAAACACTTGAGTCATCGGTCATTTGCAGGTTTTAATTGATTGCTATGCATAATTGTTTTTGCTTTGGTTGCATGAACCAAGAACATGGTTCTTGCTTAGTTGTTTTGCATCTTGATTTGATTGGTTATTTTGTTGCTTCCTACATACCCCTTGGCTACATTTTGACTGATTGCTTTGCTCAGGAGTGCAAAGGTCTAAGTGTGGGGGAGTTGATAATACCAATATTACCCTTGTATCTTTGGCATTTGACAAGCTTTTGTTGAGTTTAAAGAGTCATTATGCGTGATTTAGTGTTATTCAAGGGCACTTAAGGACTTAAATCACAATCTTGCTAATTCCCTGCTTTTATTGAATAAATTGTGATAATTCTCTATTTTTATTAACTGAGGGCCTCACAATTGTTTTGGTGTAATTTGTAGGTCAACTAGCTTGAGGAATAGCAAGGATTCAAGTGCTAGAGGTCGAGAAAGAAGCTGGGAAAGCGAAGCCGGTACAAGATTTGAGGCTTAGAGGCATTTTTGGGCCTATTCTACTGTTCCACCCGCTGCCAGCGGGTAGCCTTGCAAGCTGCCAGCGGGTGGACTTCAGTTTCAGAGCAAAACGTTGCGTTTCGAGTAATCACCCGCTGCCAGCGGGTAGATGACCCGCTGCCAGCGGGTACACCAGTTCTGCACGACCTTTCTCGCGATTTAAGAGCTGAAACGGATGGTGGGCCCACTTTTTCAATGTTTTACCACAAGGGGAGCATACTAGGTCGGATTGGAGGGTATATTCTGAGGTTTTGGAGGCCCTTAAACCTAATAAAGAGGGAGACCCACGATTTTTACATTCATTCATCACCTAAGCTCTCTCTCCCAAGTCTCTCCACATTTTCCAGCCACACTCACCATTTTCCCTTCATCTTCTCCACTCTCCACACCTATTCAAACCAAATTCCAGCAACCTCCATCATCATCCATGGCTAAGCAAGGGTTGGAGGAGCTGGTGAAGCATTTCTCTCATCCATGAGTGGCTAAACTTCTTGTGCTTGGAGGAGGATGATTAGGGCTTGAGCTATGGCATCCAATAGGGAGTTTTTCTTGTTTTCCTACTACTTCTCTTTATGGATTCATGTTTATCTTGTTGATATTGATGAATTTGTATTGATTGTGTCTCCATGGTTGTGGAACTCAACTAGGTTGTAGTTGGACATTAGGAATTTAAATAGACTAGTGGATTTGTATTTTTGATTCTCCCATTGTGGGTTTTGATTACATTGGATTTTGGTTGAATCTTATTGTAATTTTTAATTCATGTGGAAGTCACTCTAATGACACTGGTAATTGTTGAGTTGAATTCTAGTTTATGTTAAATTCCTCATTTGCTCATTGATGGTATTTGATTAGGCTTGTAATTGTCCGGTTGGCTAATTGCATCCTCTAATTAAATTACCTAGGTTTAGTGGTCACTAACTACTTTAGGACATGACCCTTTCATTGATTAACTCCCTACTTTTTGATAGCAAGGATAGCCCAAAGCATTCTCAACCAAAGCATATTCATCTCATTTCATTCACCTCAATTTTACTTTAGCTATTAAAAATATTGAAAACCCCAAAAAGTGTTAGTTCTAGTTTCAAGTAGTTGCATTAATTCCATTTAGTTTCATTGCACACCAAGTGTTTGTTAAATTGCCTCAAAGACACCCCATTTGTGTTAATTAAGCATATTTGTCCATCGAATCCATAGGCTCCGCGAGAGAGAATCGACCTAGGTTGTGCCACTAGCTGCACTTTCTAGTATAAATTTTATTGGTGCCGGCCTCGCGACAAGGCCGCGTCTCATCACCTATATCCAAAACAAAAAACCCTTAACCCTAAACCCTAAATGCCAAACCCTAAACACAAAATCTAAAACCCTAACCACTAAACCCTAAACCTCAAACCCTAAACCCAATACCCTAAACCCTAAATCCGAAACCCTAGTACCTAAACCCTAAACCCTTAACACAAAACTCTAAACTCTAAATCCTAAACCCCAAACCCTAAACCCTAAATCGTAAACCCAAAATGCCAAACATTAAACCCAAAATCTAAAATCCTAAATCCTAAACCCCAAAATCCTAAACCCTAAACTCCAAATCCAAAACCCCAAATCCTGAACCTTTAACGCTACACCCTAATCCCAAAACCGTAAATCATAAACCCTAAACTTTAAATCCTAAACCCTAAACTCAAAATGCCAAACTCTAAACCCTAAACTCTAAATCTAAAACCCTAAACCCTAAATGCTAAACCCTAAACCCCAAACCCAATATGCTAAACCCTAATCTCTAACCCTAAATCCAAAACCCTAAACCCTAAACCCTAAACCTTAAACGCTAAGCCCCAAACCAAAAATAGTGAACCCTAAACTCTAAATCCAAAACCCTAAACCCAAAACCCTAAACGCTAAAACCTAAACTCCAAGCCCTAAAGGCAAACCCCTAATCCTTAAACCCTAAAGCCTAAATCTTAAACCCTAAACCCAAAACCCCTAAACCCTGAACCCCAAACCCTAAACCCTAGACACCCTAACTCTAAACTCTAAATCCTAAACAACAAACCCTAAACGCCAAACCCTAAACCCAAAATCTAAAACACTAAACCTTAAGCCCAATAACCTAAACCCTATACCCGAAACCCGAGACCAAAAACTCTAAATCCAAAATCGCAAAACCCTAAACCCTAAACGCCGAATAGCAAACCCTAAACTCTAAATCCCAAACCCTAAATCTAGAAACCTAAACCCAAAACCCTAAATTTAAAATCCCAAACCCTAAACCCCAAACCCTAAACTCTATAGCCTAAACCAAATACGCTAAACCCTAAACCCTTAACCTTAAACTCTAAATCCAAAACCCTAAACCCTGAACCCTACACTCTAAACCCAATACGCTAAACACTAAACCCTAAACCCTAAACACTTAATCCAAAACCCTAAACCCTAAAGTCTAACCCCTAACCCCAAAGCCTAAATCATAAACTCTAAACCCTAAAACCCAAACCCTGAACCCCAAACCCTAAACCCTAAACCCAAAACTCTAAACCCTAAATCCTAAACAACAAACCCTAAACCCTAAACCCTAAATGCCAAACCCTAAACCCTAAACCCTAAACCCTACACCCTAAACCGAATACACTAAAGGCTAAACCCTAAACTCTAAATCCAAAACCCCAAACCTTGAACCCTACACTCTAAACCCAAAATGCTAAACACTAAACCCTAAACCCTAAACTCTTAATCCAAAACCCTAAATCCTAAACTCTAAATCCAAAACCCTAAACCCTAAACCCTAAACTCTAAACCCTAAACCCTAAACTGTAAACCCTAAGCCCTAAACTTTAAATCCTAAACCCTAAACCCAAAACACTAAACCCTAAACCCTAAACGCCAAACTCTGAACCCAAAATCTAAAACCGTAAACCCTTAACCCTTAACCCTAAATCCCAAACCCGAAACCTTAAACCCTAAACCAAACTCTAAACCCATAATCTAAAACCCTAAACCTTAAACCCTAAACCCTAAACCGTAAACCCTAAACCCAATAACCTAAACCCTAAACCCTAAATCCTTAATTCAAAACCCCAAACCCTAAACCCTAAATCCTAAACCCTAATCAACAAACCCTAAACCCTAAACTCTAAATCCACAACCCCCAACCCTAAATCCTAAACCGTATACGTTGAATCCCAAACCATAAACCCTAATCTCTAAATCCAAAACCTCAAACCCTAAACCCTAAACACAAAACCCTAAACCCTATACCCTATACTGTAAACTTTAAAACCTAAACCCTATACCCTGTATCCTAAGGAAAAAACCCTAAACCCTAAATCCTAAATACCAAAACCTAAACCTAAAATCAAAAACCTTAAACACAAAACCCTAAACCCTAAACCCAATACCCTAAACCCGAAACCCTAAACCCTAATCTATAAATCCAAAACCCCAAACCCTAAACCCTAAATCGTAAATGTTGAATTCCAAGCCTTAAATCTTGAACCCTAAACTCTAAATCCAAAACCCGAAATCCTGAACCCTAAACGCTAAACTCTAATCCCTCAACCCTAAACTTTAAATCCTAAACCCTAAACCCTGAATGCCAAACCCTAAACTCTATACCTGAAACCCAAAATCTAAAACCCTAAACCCTAAACCCTAAACCTTAAACCATAAACCCTAAACTGAAAACAATAAACCTTAAACCCTAAACGCTAAACCCCGAACCGTAAACCATAAACCCAATACCCTAAATCCTAAATCCCAAACCATAAACCCTAAACCCTAACCAACAAACCCTAAACCCTAAATGCTTAACCCTTAACCCTAAACCACAAACCCTAAACCCTAAACTCTAAATCCAAAACCCCAAACCCTAAACCTTAAACAAAAAAACCTAAACCCTGAACCCTAAACCCTATACCCTAAACTTTAAACCCTAAACCCTGTATCCTAAACAAAAAACCTTAAACCCTAAACCCTAAACGCCAAACCCTAAACCCAACATCTAAAACAATAAATACTAAACCCTAAACCTTAAACCCTAAACCCAATACCCTAAACTGTAAACCCTAAACCCTAAATCCTAAACCCTAGGCCTTAAACTCTAAACCCTCAAACCCAAAACTCTAAACTCTAAATCCTAAACCCCAAATGCCAAACCCTAAACCCTAAATCCTAAACAACAAACCCTAAACGCCAAAACATTAAACCCAAAATCTAAAACCCTAAACCCTAAACCACAAATCCTAAACCCTAAACTCTAAATCCAAAACCCTAATTCCTGAACCTTTAACGCTACACCCTAAACCCTAAATAGTAAACCCTAAACACTAAACTTTAAATCCTAAACCCTAAACCCAAAATGCCAAACCCTAAACCCAGAAAATAAAACCCTAAACGCAAAATGCTAAACCCTAAACCCTAAACCCAATATGCTAAACCATAAACCCGAAACCCGAAACCCTAAACCCTACACCCTAAACCCTAAACCCTAAACCTTAAACCAAAAACACTAGACCCTACACCCTACACCCTAAACCCTAAACACGAAACCCTAAAACCAAAACCCAATACCATAAACTCTAAATCCAAAATCTCAAACCCTAAATCCTCACTACCAGACCCTAAATCCTCACTACCAGACCCTAAACCCTAAACGACATATGCTAAACCCTAAACCCTAAACCCTAAATCCTAAACCATACCCTAAACCCTAAACCGTAAACCCTAAATCTTAAACCCAAAACCTTAAACCCTGGACCCTAAACCCGAAACCCTAAACCCCAAACCTTAAAACCAAAACCCAATACCCTAAACCCAAAACTCTAAATCCAAAACCTCAAACCTTAAATCCTCAATACCAGACCCTAAACCCTAAACAACATACCCTAAACCCTAAACCCTAATCTCTAAACCCTAAACCAAAAATCTAAAACCGTAAACCCTAAACCCTAAGCCATAAACCCTAAGCCATAAAATCTATATCCAAAACTCTAAACCCTAAACCCAAAATGCCAAATCTGAAACCTTAAACCCTAAACATAAAACCATAAACCCTGAACATTAAATCCTAAACCCTAAATGCCAAACCTTAAACCATAAACCCAAAATCTAAAACCCTATACCCGAAACGCTAAACCCTAAACCCTAAGCCCAATATGCTAAACCCTAAACCCTAAGCCCTAAACTCTAAATCCAAAATCCCAAACCATAAACCATAAACCCTAACTTCTGAATCCCAAACCCTAAACCCTAAACGCCAAAACCCTAAACCCTAAATCGTAAACCATAAACCCTGAACTTTAAATCCGAAACCCTAGACCTTAAACGCCAAACCTTAAACCCTAAACCCAAAGTCTAACAACCTAAACCCTGAATCCTAATCCATAAACCTTAATCCCAATACGCTAAACGCTAAACGCTAAACCCTAAACTCTAAATCCAAAACCCAAAAATACTAAACCCTAAATCCTAAATGCAGAATCCCAATCCCTAAACCCTAAATGCCAAACACTAAACCCTAAACCCTAAACCCCCAAATCCTAAACCCTAAACCCTACACCCTAAACCTTAAACCCAATACCCTAGACCCTAAACCCTAAACCCTAAACCCTAAACAAATACCCTAAACCCGAAACTCAAAATCCAAAACACCAAACCTTAAATCCTCAATACCAGACCCTAAACCCTAAACAACAAACCCTAAACCCTAAACCCTAAACCCAAAATGCCAAATTTGAAACCCTAAACCCTAAACTCTAAATCCAAAACACGAAGCCCTAAACCCTAAACCCAATACCCTAAACACTAAACACCAAACCCTATACCCTAAACTCTAAATCCAAAACCCCAAACCCTAAAACCTAAACCCTAAATGTTGAATCCTAAACCCTAAACCCTAAATGCCAAACCCCAAACCCTAAACCATAAATCGCAAACCCTGAACTTTCAATCCTAAACCCTAAACCCTAATTGCCAAACTTTAACCCTTAAACCCAAAATCTAAAACCCTAAACCCTAAACGCCAAACGTTATACCCTAAATTCAATATGCGGAACCCTAAACCCTAAACTCTAAATCCAAAACCCCAAACCATAAACCATAAACCCTAAATGGTGAATCCCAAACCCTAAACCTTAAACGCCAAACCCTAAACCCTAAACTCTAAACCTTAAACCCTCGTAAACCATAAACCCTGAAGTTTAAATCTGAAACCCTAGACCCTAAACGCCAAACCTTAAACCCAAACCCAAAATCTAACAACCTAAACCCCGAACCCTAAACTCAATACGCTAAACCCTAAACACTAAAACCTACACTCTAAATCAAAAACCCCAAAACCCTCAACCCTAAACGCATAATCCCAAACCTTAAACCCTAAATGCCAAACACTAAACCCTAAACTCTAAACCCCAAAATCATAAGCCCTAAACCATACACCCTAAACCCTAAACCTTAAACCCAATATCCTTGACCCTAAACCCTAAACCCTAAACCAATACCCTAAACTCTAAATCCAAAACCCCAAATCCTAAATCCTTAATACCAGACCCTAAACCCTAAACAACATACCCTAAACCCTAAATGCCAAACCCTAAACCAGAAATCTAAAACTGTAAACCCCAAACCATAAACCATAAACCATAAACCATAAACCATAAACCATAAACTCTATATCGAAAACTCCAAACCCTAAACCCTAAACCCAAAGTCCTAAACCCTAAACCTAATACCCTAAACCCTCAACCCTAAACTCCAAATCCAAAACCCCAAACCCTAAACTGTAATCCCTAAATGCTGAATCCTAAACCCTAAACCCTAAATGCAAACCCTAAAGCCAAATGTAACATCCTGAAAATTTAAAACCTAACTTTGACTAGGTTTTCTGTTTAACTTTTCTGTTTGGTGGTTGATTTAGTTTGACTATGTTTGTTTGTGCTTGCAAATAAGGTGAGAAACCCTATTTAGGCGAAAAGAGACTGAAAAGGTAGGAAAAGGTACCAAAGAAACCCTAACCCAAAACCCTAGGGACTATACTGAAAGAAAAAGCTTAGCTTTTTCCATCTTTGTTTTAATGAATTAAAAAGAGTAGAGAAGGCCTATTTGACCCAAGAAAAATACCCTAGGACAATCTAGAGACACCCTAAGACTTGAATAAGAGACCCCAACCACATGAAAAGTCCTGAATTGACAAATTTTCTCATGTAGAAATTCAGGGACTAAAAAGATAGAAATGAAAATTTTCAAATAAGGCACCCTAGGTTACTTAGAGCTCAAGAAAGCCTAATTTAGCCACCCAAAAGCATTCAAATCTGCCCTATTAAGTACCAACTAGATGAATTAATAGAGAATTCAAAAATTCCAGCAAGTTACGCAATTTAAAAGTGAAAATAAATTGGAATTAAACACCCAATTAAATCCTTAAGTATCACACTTTGCCTGGTAACCGAAATTACGAACTTAATGGCCAAATTACCAACCTAAGTGTAACTATAGCTGCAGCCAACACACTTAGGAAACTATACACAGAGGAAAACAACCAGAATTGGGACTTAGAAACCTAAATGACACAGGCCACAATACCATTTAGAAGCCACATTACCCACTTCACTAAAATAGCCCTACCCAAGATTTAATGAGTAATTAAGCCACCCAAACAACACCTAAGTCATTGCCAGCACACGCCATTAGGTGTCTAAACAGAAATTAGAAGTTGCTGAGAGATGGACACCACACCAGCCATGCATCAGCCATCATTCCTCCACACATGCTTCAAACCCACCATAAATAGAAAGAAACCGAGAGAAGGAAGGCACTAGTTGGAAATTTGTAACTGAAAAACTGAGAGAGAAGTGAGAGTAGGTTTCAAAGAGATCAAAGGCAAGAGAGAGAGGCAGGGAACTCGAGCTTAGCAGCTGGAAGGAAGAGAAAAGGCAGAAAACTTCAAACATCCTCACACACTCAAGGAACCCACCTCCATCAAGCTTGACCCCGAATTTGTAGAGGCTCAAACCCTTCTTCTTTCTCTGGAAATCCAATGTAACGTAGGGTTACCCTTCCTTCTACATCTCAGAGTCAAAAGCTTCCATCTAAAGTGATGGTATAAGGCTTTATGACTACTTCTCTCGTTGCTGCCATTTTTTAGCCTTGTTTTGGGTAGTGTTGCTTTAATAAAGCATAACTCATTCCATTCTTAACCAAATTAGGCAAGTAAGGTGTGAAAATAATGCTAAGAGAACATACTTTAATAACCCCTAAATGCATGTTTCATCCAAGGCTGCCGTACTGCTGATCGTGCCCTTGGAAATTTACTCTAAATGGTAGAACTCTGTTTTTCAGGTGTAAGAATTTTGTTGTTGTTTTCTATGACTTCTGGTAAGCTAGGTTTCGAGTAAGGTTACGACAACTTAGTAATGGATAATTGGACTATAAAACACTAGAGATCAGGACAATTCACCTAATTAAACTTATGAACTAGTAGTAAAGGATCTTCAAATTAAAAGTTGTAAAAATTGGCTTTAAGTGAGTTGTTATTCTGAACTTGCTTGCTACCAGTCTGCTGCAAATTTATCCTCTATTGTCTATAACTGTAATATGTGTCTAGTGAACCTCTGAATGCTCTAAGATTATTAGGTTACTGGAGTGAGATCTGCTAGAATAAGTCATATGTTTTAAATGGCAAAAATGGACTTATAGTGCTTCTATTTTGATTTGTGTATACTGACAAATTGCTGAGATTTCTTCTCTCTGATGCCTATACTGCCACATGTGCTTGTTGAGTTTCTAAGTGCCTTGAAAACACTGCATTTAGCCAAGTAATTGCTATTAAAATAGTCTAAATAGTTCAATTGATCAAAAATGGACCTTTTATGTTTCTATTTAGATTTTTTTCCTTGCTGGAAATTTTACCTTCTGACTTACCTGCTGCTACATACTAATTATGGAAGTCTTAAATACATTGGCGTACTGAAAACTAAGAAAATGCAACCTGTGAAATGAACTGAGTTCAAATGGTAAAAGTGGGGTTTCAATTATGTTCTGTCTTAGGTAAAATAACTGTCAATTGAACTTAAGGCCTAATTTTTCTGGTTTTGGTAGTGTGTCTATGGTATGAGGAAGCTAGGAGGCTGGGTACTTGGTGAACTTAGTTTTGTGAGAGTGAGAATGAACAAATCATGAGAAAATGGAGTTAGGGTAGGAGAGATAGGGTTCCGAACTTGAAAAGAACCTCTGACATAGAAAACTTAGTAAGAAAGGCAGTCGGGGAATAAAAAGGTGATTAAGGTGATAGTAAAGTCAGGGAACCTCTAGTGTACAAAAGAGGCAAGTTGGAACCTTAGTGCGCTAGGAAGTGAGAGTTCCAACTGTAAAAGTTGGGTACTCTGGTTCTGGGTGGACGGGCTAGCCTTCCCACCTTCCAGACTCCCAAAGGAGTGTTTTCAGAAAGAAAGATGACTCCAAAGGGACTCAGATTAATTCTAGTTCACCCAAATCCCTTAAGTGAAAAATTGCCAAAGGAAGTGGCAAATCACTGCATAAAATCCACTCCTGTACTGATATGACTGCACCAACTTGTTGTGCAAGTCACAAATGACCCTAGCCTTGTGAGGGAAAGTTTCTTAGGGTTTCACAGAACCCAAAACAGAAAAGGGATAGTAATAGTGACCAAAATGCAATGAAATTACTATTTTTTTACCCTTATTTTAAAAATGGGCTTTCTAAGTTGTTGTAGGTAGCCAATTGTTCTTTTTGACTTATTGTAATGTGGGGATGCTTCATACAGGGCTGGAAGAGACCATGGTGGTCTCTTGCTGTGTTTTAACACTTAAAACACTTTTCTTGAAAAATCCTAAAAGTTAGGGCTTTTGCTGCAAAAACTAGGCTTCTGGACTGTTTTTTAATATGAAAAGTATGAACAAACTATATTTAATCTTTTGAAGCTTGTTGTAACCTTGTTTTAGCTTGTAATAACCCAGAACTGAAATTGAGTCTTAATAGGGCCCATTTTGAAAGAAAAACTAGAAAGAATATCAAGATTCTTATTTTGGCTCATTTTCTGGTTAAATTCTATTAGAAACTTTTCTGGATGTGTTTAGTGGATGTTTAATGGTTAATTTGTGTGGCTAGATGGAGTTAAATTGTTAAAATTACCTTTATTTTAGTAGTTTTGAAAATGAGGACCATTTTGATAAAATTGATGAAATTGAGGGTCAAAATGGAATTTTCTTGCTTGAGAAACAAGTTGAATTTGTTAATTGCATACTAAAGATGCTTCTGATAAAATTTCATGATAATTGAATGCCAGTATAAGAAGTTTTGTAAGTTGCTTGCTGCACAACTTATATTTGACTTTGTGGTTGACTTTGTCTAACTTTGAGTTGACTAAATGCAGAGTTGACCTGTTTTAAACAGTGTATTTAAGTGTGTGGCATCCAACTCTGGAATTGAAATTTAGCATGCATTTGTGAACTGATATGCCCTGGAGAGGCAGGTATTTTAGCATGCATCAGTGAAAAGTGATATGCCCTAGAGCGGCAAGTGATTGGCAACTGAATAAACATTACCTATGGAAAATTATGTTATATTACTATGATCTGTATGAAAATGACACACTAGGCTGGCTAGGAATGCGTCCGGTACGTAGCTGTCTAGCAACTAGTGAGGAAATAATCCAATCCGGGATTGGTCATCCTAAGGTTCTAACTTTGTGCGCACACTGGGGGACGCCTTAGAATGTTAGGTAATTACCTGTGCCTTATATGGCGGACTTTACATATATTGGTAAGTCGGTTTTATCTTGTTTCATTAGATTGCTTTTCATGATAAAGGTAATGGTTTAGTCCAATTGTACAGGTCCAGGAGAGATCTGGTATTTGGCATGACTGAACAAAAGATGTGGTGGTAACATGTGCATAGTTTTTGAGTATTTCACACGTTTAAGGCTTTTTCAGTATAAACATATGTTCTGAATGCATGTGTGAAAATATATTGTAATTGAAATTAAATAGTTAAGAACTGCATTTATTTGTTGTATGAATCTAATAAATGTGAAGGAAGTTTTCCTGTATTCTTCGTAATGCGGCAGAACCACTAATTAGTTTTATAAAACTCGTAATCTACGTTACTGGGATTATATATCTCACTACGTTAGTGTGTTCAGATGCTCAGGTACCTCCTGCTACTTGAGATAGAGGTGGAGTTGTTGGAAGTGCCATTCTTGGGCTACTTCCAGATACTGAAGGCTATCAACATCCTCTTCTTCTTCCCCTTGGTGGATATGAACACCCCTGGCGCCTAGAAAGAATGTCCGATGGGAAGCTAGCGGTGGAGCTGACTTTTTGGCTGTGACTTACGAGTCACACTTCTTTTGGACTATGGCCTATGTGCCGGACCAACTATTTAGGCCTGCATGCCACTAACTATTAAACTTATGTATGTATGTGGTAGAGTTAGATTACATACCTGCTAGGTAACGCATGGAGGTTAGTACCTCACTTTATCTGAATATCCGTGTATGTGCTAAAAATGATTTTGGGAGAGCGCGATAGTAATAAACACGTAACTTCTAGTTTCTTAGGTTTAAATAACTAACCAAGAGTAAACGATCCTTGGGATAACACTTGACTTTTAATACTCCCATATGAAAAGAAAAGAAAAAAATTGGACCGGGATTTTAAGAGTTAAGTTAAATAACCTAATTCCGCAAATAAAATCAATTAAGAAACTAGGACGTTACATTATGGTATCAGAGCACAATTATTAGAACTCTGCTGTTTCGTAGGTAGAATAGCCTAACATGAACACTGATTGGATAAACTCAGGTGATCATGACAGTTTGAGTAAAGTGCGTCTATGTTTGTGCTAGGAACTCTAGGCTGTTACATGTCTCCTTTATTTGCTATATTTTTCTTTATTTCAAAGTATTATTGAGATTGATCACCTTGGTGATATTCTTGTTTAGGAGAAAGCTATGGCAAATACCAGGAGAGGTGCTGACAATAGGCAACCTAAAAGTGACATGATTCGTCAAATGATCCACGCATTTGAGAACATGGCACAAGCAATGAGGGACCAAGCTTCAACAATTACCGAGGTACTCCACCAGGCCCAGGGAAATCATAATACCCCAAACTATGATCAACAAGATAATGGACACCATGAGGGGAGTAACCTGGGGTGGGCTGAATTCCAGATGACTAGGCCTCTGGTATTCAAAGGTACCTATGACCCTGTTATAGTTGAGGAATGGTTGAGGGAGTTAGAAAAACTGTTCAATGTTCTCCATACCCTGATCGACAAAAAAGTAGCCTTTGTAGTCTATCAACTGCAAGGGGAGGCAAAGTACTGGAGGCAAGGAGCAAAACAGTTACTCGAGGGTAGGAACCGCCCCTTAACCTAGGAAACCTTTAGGGAAACCTTTCTTGCAAAATATTATCCGGAAAGTGTGAAAATGAGAGAGAGATTGCATTCCTGCAACTAAAACAGAGGGGGAAACCCTTTGACGAGTATTTTTGGCTAAGTTTGTGGAACTTGACAAATTCTCCATCTACCTGAAGTTTAGGCATGATGAGGCATGGAAGGCATCTCAATTTGAGGCTGGGTTAGACCTGAGCATAAAAAACCAAGTAGCTTCGCTAGAGAAAAAGAACTATGCAGAGTTAGTCAACAAATGTCGCATCATTAGCAAACACTTGAGAGATAGAGCTGCAGTAAACCAGAGATTCAACCGGAGACCCCAAAATAACCTGAATGTGAGGAAACCAAACTTCAAACCTACCTAGGGAAGTACCAGCAAAACTACCCTTACTGGAGTGAACCGTCATCGATGTGCCAAATACAATAGGGAACACTATCGTACTCAGTTCTGCTACACCTGCTACCGTTGTAGGAAACCAGGGCATTTTTCCAAGGCATGCAAAGCCAAGGAACCTGTAGGAAACGGAAACTGAACACCGGCTGTTGGGAGATTCTTTGCTCTGGACGGAGTTGTCAATGAACAGATCGAGGATCTCATAGAGGGAACGGGTAAGATTCAAAACATTAATTTTAAATTTCTATTTGACTCAGGAGCCACTCATTCTTTCATTTCTGAAACATGTGTGAAAACCCTAAACTTCTGTACCCAACCCTTATTGTGTGAGCAGTATGTTTCGACCCCTTTGGAGAAAAGATTGATTGCTACCCATGCTTGTTTAAACTGTCCCATCACCATCAATTCTAAACTTTTTCATGCAAACCTTATCTGTTTGAATATGTCTACCATAGAGAAAATCTTTGGAATGGATTGGTTATCTAAGAATCGTGCTATATTAAATTGCGCTGCTAAGTCTGTGATCTATTTAAATGCATGTACTATTGAAGAACCTAGAACTCTAAGTTTGGAAGAGAGGATTCGTCTGATCCCAGTAGTCAGGTATTACACTAATGTTTTCCCTGATGAAATACTTGAGTTACCTCCCGAGAGAGAAATAGAATTCTCCATAGACCTTATGCCAGGAATAAGACGTATATCCAACACACCGTATGGCCCCATCTGAATTGCAGGAGCTGAAGGCCCAAATAAACGACTTGCTGTGCAAGGATTTTATTAGACCTAGTGTTTCACCCTAGGGAGCCCCAGTCCTCTTTGTGAAAAAGAAGGACGGAAGCCTTTGACTCGGTATAGATTATAGTCAGTTAAATAAGGTGACCATTAAAAACAAATATCCTCTACCTCGTATAGATGACCTGTTGGATCAGTTGCGAGGAGCGACTGTATTTTCTAAAATTGACCATAGGTCAGGGTACCATAAGATTAGAGTTAAGAAGGAAGATATTCCTAAGACTGCGTTCAGAATGCATTATGGCCACTTTGAGTTCCTGGTGATGCCATTCGGGCTGACCAATGCCCCTGCGGTATTCATGGATTATATGAATTGCATTTTCTGACTTTACCTAGATCAGTTCGTCGTAGTGTTCATTGATGACATTTTGATTTACTCTCGAAATGAAGAAGAGCATCAAGAACATCTTGCGCTGGCATTGCAAGTACTATGAGAGAAACAGCTATACGCCAAGACAGAAAAATGCGAGTTTTGGTTAGAAGAAGTTAAGTTTTTAGGGCATGTGATCAATAAACAAGGCGTGGTTGTACACCCTAGTAAGACGGAAACCGTTAGGAACTTGCATAGACCTCAAACAGTGATAGAAACTATAAGCTTCTTGGGATTACTCGGGTACTATAGGAGGTTTATTAAGAGATTTTCTGAAATAGCCCTCCCTATGACAAGATTGACTCGAAGGAACACTCCTTTCAAATGGTCAACAGAGTGCGAGACCAACTTTCAAACTCTGAAGGATAGGTTGACCACACCACCCATGCTTACCATACCTGACCCATCGGAGCCTTTCGAGGTATACATTGATGCCTCAAGGAAAGGACTTGGCTGTGTGCTTATGCAGAATAAGCAAGTGGTGGTGTATGCATCACGACAAATGAAGAGAACTACCCTACCCATGACCTAGAGCTAGCGGCCGTAATCTTTGCAGTGAAAATTTGGAGACATTTATTATATGGAGCAAAGTTTACAATTTTCTGTGACCATGAGAGCCTTAAGTACATTTTTTATCAGAAGGAGTTGAACATTAGACAGAGGAGATGGGTAGATTTATTGAAAGATTATTACTTTGAGCTTAAGTACCACCCAGGGAACACAAACGTAGTTACCGATGCCTTAAGTAGGAAATCCATTCAGGTAGCCCACTTGATGGTCGAGGAGATGAAAATGATTGAGAAATTTAGAGACCTAGGCTTGAATAATGTGTTGACTGATGAAAAATTAGAGATGAGTGAGTTTCGAATAAAGTGCGACCTGAGGGCTCAAATCAAAGAAGCACAAATTAAGGATGAAACCCTAGATGCCTTAAAGAAACAAACCGAATTTCTCGAAGCTGAGGACGGAGTATTGTTGTTCAGGGATAGAATAGTAATTCCTAGTGACCTTGGTTGGAGGAGTAAGATACTAGACAAAGCCCATAGGAGTATGTACACGATACTTTCCGGTATAACCAAGATGTACCAAGGCCTGAAAAAGAAATTTTGGTGGCCAGGGATGAAGAAAGACATAGTCGAACACGTGGGTAAGTGTCTGACTTGTCAACAAGTCAAAATAGAACATCAGAAACGCTCGGGAATGCTACAACCTTTGGCTATACCCGAATGGAAATGGGATCAAATTACCATGGGTTTTGTAGTATGACTACCTCGAACCCCTTCCAACCATGACTCAATCTGGGTAATTGTGGATAGACTCAAAGTCTGCTCACTTTTTACCCATCACAATCACTTTTTCCTTAGAAAATTTAGCCCAACTTTACATTAGGGAAATAGTGAAGCTTCATGGAGTGCCAACTAGCATATTGTCTGAAAGAGACCCCAGATTCACCTCACGATTCTGGCAAGCTCTACAGAGTGCCTTAGGGACACAATTGAGGTTTAGCACGACATATCATCCTCAGACTGATGGGATGCTCTGAGGATATGCTTTGAGCTTGTGCACTAGAGCAAGAAGGCACATGGGATGCCTACTTACCATTGGTAGAATTCGCCTATAACAACACTTATCATTCTAGTATAGGCATGTCACCATATGCAGCCCTTTATGGAAGGGAGTGAAGATCACCACTATGTTGGACAGAGGTCGGGGAGGAAAGAGTGTTAGGGCCAGACATAGTGTAACATCCACCCCGAATTATCAATAAATCATAATTTCTTAAGATTCATTTGAGTATTGGTAACTCAAAAACGCGGAAAAATTTAAACTTTTCTTTTGCTAGATTTTACCCTAAGTATGTTTGCTTGCTTCTGGTTAATTAACATGAAGTCAATTAAACATATTAATTACAATTTACAACTAAACCAGATATAAATAAATATATAAGCCTTATATAGGCTTTACAAATAAGAATAGCTGCTCCTTGCAGCATCATACATGAACGCCAGCTGCAGCGGTTAACTAATCAGTCCTCCTGCCCTAACCAAAACCTGAAACAAATCTGAACATAGTAGCATCATGAGATTTACATCCCAGTAGGACACAAAATACTGGTTATATATATAAAATCCTTTTCACTACTATTCCCAGGGCTAACCCAAAATACCTCAACCAGTTTTCCAAAATATGCTATGTGAGAATGCATTAGTTTCAAAATGACGAGTGCTCAAAATACCAGTTTTTGAATGCCATCATGTCAACCATCAAATATATATATAATTGAACTACACCATTACCATCAATAAAAACAATCTAATGAAACAGGACAAAACAGACTTACCATTTACCCATATAGTAAAGTCCGCCCATATAAGGCTATAGGAATTACCCAACATTCCAAGGCGTCCCCCGGTGTGCGCACAAAGTTAGAACCTTAGGATCACCAGTCCCGGATTAGATTCTCTGCTCACTTGTTCTAGGCACCTACGTCCCGGACGTATCCCTAGCAAACCTAGTGTGTCCTTTTGATACAGATCAAATGATATAACATAGGTTTTCCTCCACAGGTAATGTTTATTCAATTATTTCCACAAATTTATCCACCCTTTCCAGGCAGGTACTCTTAAAATCAATGCATTCACCCATCTCAGGCAGGTATTTCAAAAATCATTGCACTTGCCCATCTCAGGCAGGTATTTCAATTCCAACAAGTAATGTAATATGAAATGAGCATCATGACTTTTATAGCCAGATATTTTTCTTTCATCAACCTGCACACACCGTGAAATATTTGATGCACTACCATCGGGTAATTTTGTCGACTTTAAAACACCGCAAAAACTTGATTTCTCTTTTGCAGTAATAGAGTAGCATGCTCTGGGCAATACAGTTCTTTTCCCACCATCCATCTCCCTTGGTTGAAGATTCTTTCTTATTCCCATATGCTGTAAGTCAAGACGAGCATTTGTGTGATCCTTTGACTTGCCTGAGATTTCTAAGAGAGTGCCAATTATACTATCACATATGTTTTTCTCAATGTGCATTACATCAAGGTTATGCCGCATTATGTTATGCTCCCAATACAGCAACTCAAAGAAAAAAGATCTCTTCTTCTAAGGAACATCTTTGTTTTTCTTTTGTGTCTTCCCAAAGACAATGTTTATCTTGTGCAAGTCTTCTAGAATTTTGTTCTCTTCCTAACAATGTAGGTTGAGACCTATATTCTGTTTTTCCATTAAAAGACCTTGAATTAGATCTCCATTGGTGATTTGTAGGCAAAAAAACATGATGATCCATATAACACATTTTTTTACTATGTTTCATGTATTTGGAAGGAGTCCCATAGTTGCAGCAAGGGCATGCATACTTACCTTTCGTACTCCAACCAGACAACATAACATATGCAGGAAAGTCATTAATCGTCCAAAGAAGGCATGCACGCATTTGAAAGGTTTCATTTCTTGAAACATCATATGTCTCTACACCTATGTTCCACAACAATTTTAACTCCTCAACCAATGGCTGTAGATATACATCAATGTCATTCCCAGGTGAACATGGCCCAGGAATTAATAAGGACAACATAAAATATTCAGGCTTCATACACATCCAAGGTGGTAGATTATAGGTCATCAACACAACGGGCCAGGTGCTATGAGATATGCTCATTGTTCTAAATGAATTAAATCCATCACTAAACAACCCAAGTCTTACATTGCGAGAATCATGAGCAAAATCAGGATGCAGATTATAAAAGTCTTTCCATGCTTGGCCATCTGCAGGATGTCTTAACTTCCCATCCTTTGAACGCTCTTCCTCGTCCCACCTTAATGAACTGGAAGTCTTAGAGCACATAAAAAGCCTTTTAAGTCTTGGAATCAAAGGAAAGTGTCGAAGAATTTTAGCAGGCACTTTATAAGCTTTCTTTGATTCCCCAACTTCACAATCCATCTGAGGACATTCTTCATTCCATCTTGAAGCTCCACAAATATTGCAAGATGTTTCATCTGCATGCTCTTTCCAATATAGCATGTAATCATTTGGGCATGCATCAATTTTTTTGTAGTCATGACCTAAGTCCCTAACCATTCTCTTTGTTTGATTGAAAGATTGAGGAATGTTCAAATCAGGTATAGCCTCCTTTAGTAATTCTAATAAGGCAGTGAACAATGCATTGCTCCATCCATAAAGACATTTCAACAAATAAAGTCGAATGGTAAATGATAGTTTTGAAAAAATTTTACACCCTGGATACAATTCTTCTTGTGCTTCTTCAATCAAATGATAGAATTTTCTAGCGTCTTCATTAGGGTCTTCACAAAGTCCCTCTGCTTGTGCCACATTTCTAAATCTGTCGTATAATATGCCACCAATGTCATCGTATGAGTCAATTTCATCATCTAACTCACCATTAGAATCTATAAGAGAAATCTCTTCACCATGGAAAACCCATTCATTATAGCCTTGTACAAATCCCTTACATATTAAGTGATCCAACACTACATCTCTCATTTGCCAATTAAGATTGCGGCAGTTTTTACATGGGCATAAAATTTCTCCTCCTTGTGGTTTTCCTTCAGTAAAAGCAAAATCTAAAAATGATTGTACGTCATTGATGTAATCATTGCTAAACCTTGGCAAATCAATCCAACCCTTGTCCATATTTTAGCTTTGTTGTAGACTGACAAATTCCTAAAGAAAAACTAAGGAATATAGTTTATTACACTAGAGGTAAGTACAAATAGTATAATAAAATAAAAATAATATAATACAAATAGACAAATAGTTGTTGTACGGATATGTACAAATAGACAAATTGAGTCTTCACACAAATTGCTAGGAAAGAGTGCTCATATCATTGTCCTTCAATTTGAACCTATAAAGTCCACAAGAATAGAGAAAATAGTATAAAACTAATGACTAATTAATAACATGTATTTCATAGCATTTAGTGTTTGTTTCGACAAATAAACATTATAGCGACCTTATGCATATCAGAACTATATTACATACTCTCATATGGAAATACCAATAGATGGCTAAAATGTAGGAAGAATTCAAGAGAAGATGGCCTAAGTTATCAAATTTAGAAAGAAATAAAGGAAGAAAGACTGTCTTCAAAATGCCATTAGCATGTATAATACAATTGAAGAATATGAAACATAAAAATTAACACAAATTTACCTCGCCCTCACAATGATCAATGATAAACCCAACAAGATCAGCACATCCTATGAACAACAAGATCAACATGTAGGTTACGTTTGGTTGAAAAAAAATTATGGAATTGGAATTGGAATTGGATTATAATTGGAATTGGAATTGAAATTGGAATTGAATTATTTGAATTGAAAAAGTGTGTTTGGTATGAAAAGATGGAATTGAAAGTTTATAAAAGAATGTGAGGTAAAAAGACTAATTTGCTCCTTAATAAATATTTTTTTAATTTTATTTTTTAGTATATAATTACTTTTTTTATATTCATTATAAAAAATAAAAAACAGTAAGAGAGAGTGAAAGAGAGAGAAAGAAAGTAGGGACAAAATGTCTTTTAAACCCAATTCCACAAAATTTATCTCAATTCCTCAAAAATACCCTACAATCTAATTCCACAAAATTTACATACCTAATTCAAAGATGGGCTTAAACCTAAAAATTGGAGCAGATTTACAATTAACCCTAACCCAAATCGCACAATAGTGTTGGCAGCAATGGAGGAAGAAGAGAAAGGAAAAAGGAGAAGGGAAATTGGATCCTTGATCGGGCCCAAATAATTAGGTGGGGAAGAAGCCCAAACATAAATAGTAAAAGTTGTGAAAATAGGTTTAATCAACAACAAACAGGGGTTGTTCAATGCTCTAGTTTCGCAAAATAGGCCCAATGGTTATATTTAAATTATCAGGCCCAATTGACATATTCAAATCATCAAGCCCAAAAGTTCTATTTAGTCATTCAGTTTACAGCCCATTTACAAAAGTTATATTTAGTCATTCAGCTCTTGTATAAGGGTCAAAAACTGCTAATGGGCTTTATTAAAGCTTCTGAACTTTCAAGCCCAATTTGGGTTACCTTAATTTTTATAGCCCAAGTAATGATTTATCCTAAGGAAGTTGAAAGACATCTTAATTTTTATAGCCATTCTTTTTTTTTTCTTATTATTGAAACAAAACAGGATTACAAGGAGAAGACATACATAGTAACTAATTCAAGGTAGATAAAAGTTGTTCCTAACATATTTAAGAACATTAAAGTTTTCCTTGACTATAAAAACAAGTAGTTCAATCTGAAATGGGCAAATCAACAGTTAGGAGCTAGTAACTAAGGTACTACACAATAATTGTAAACCTAAAAGTGATTTATAAATATAACTTAAAAGCTAATAGAATTTCATATAGAACCTACAAGGCTACAACTCGTCATATAATGAAAAAGTACTAGGTAATTTGACCCAAAAACTATGGGCTTTTGACCTCCTAAAAACAAGAAAAAAGAATAGACACAAATTTTATATCTTTATATAGTTCTCTAATCACATCATGACAAATGAATTCTTTTACTTCTTTGCACTGAATGAATGGCTTTCTCTCCTTTAAAAAAGTTACATTTTCCTTAAAGAACCTAAAGAAAATAAATACAGAACTATGTATATTTGTCTTAAAAACAACAACCACTACAACTCTATCTCTCCCTCTAAAACATAATAAAAATCACTAAAGAGACTCTTCAAACAGATTAAAGCTTTCGAAAAAGAAGGCATTAATTTACCAAAGGCAGGAAAACTATATTCAATTATGTACAAAAAAAATTGTAGAATGACATAAACCTGCATGTCTTTGACATCATTAAAATAAGGAGATGCAATATGAAAAACAAGTAATTTTAATGATATATTCTCTTTTTTTTTTATTGAATTAGAAGCAGAGAAAAGTGTTATTAAAAGTGAAGCCAATCCTGAAAGAGAACATCACAAAAGTATACACAAACATTGATGTTTCAAATTGTTTAAAAGTTACAGATTTGGGATGTTCTTCAGGGTCTAACACATTGTTGATACCATATGAGAAAGTAAAGGTTCTTGAAGGCTACAGAGATAACTTAACTATACCCCACTGTTGGGAGATCTTCAACCGGTGTTTGCACATAATTATTAAGGAGGACTTGAAGTCAGTTCCTCACAAGTCAGAAAGCAGGAGTTCTATGTGTTTTAAAATTTTCAAGTGATGCAATGCTTCTATACTCTTGACCTTGGAAAAACAGATGTGGGTTCAGTGGCTATTTTTCATTATTATTCAGTATATTTCAGTATTTTACAGTTGAGTTCAGGGTCCTATCAAAATTCAAGTTAGAAGAAGCCATAGTTTACCAACCAATAGAAACAGGGGAAGTAAAGCAATTATTACCAACAAAGTCTCTAATCATACTAGCAGGAAAGGCATTAAAAGGTACTCTAAACTTTTAGTTTATGATAGAACTAACAAATATTGAGTAAAAACAAAGGATTGAGTATTCCTTATTACTCCACCACCATATCATACAACCAAGAAACGATGAACAAATTCATGCACGGAATACAATAATACACAATCATCTTCTATTATTAAGAAATGAAAATCTCTTCTATCAATAAACTTATCAGAAAATTTCCCAAGCAATTGCAAAGCTGCGTCATCAATTATAAAAACAAAACTAGCAAATCAAATTTCTTTTAACAATACAGATTTAAGAGCCAGAGATATGCTTCTATCCCCCGTTCAGACGATTGAAAAATGAATATGATTGATCAACCCCAAATCCTCCCAAGCTGGAGCATCTCCAACCCCAATTGAAAATTTGTGCAAAAACGAAATGGTGATGAGGCAAAAATAGGTTTCGTAGAGAGTGGGACGAGGATAGAAATTGAAGAGTACCTCGTGAGTAGAGCGGCAGATAGAGGCACCACGGATGAGAGAGGAAAACCTAAAGCGATTGGTGAAATTGAAGTGTGAGGGTTCGAATGGAGAAGTGAATCTGAAAAAGATAGTCCGTACCTCTTGGCGGCTTCTTCTTCGATCGGCAAACCACGATTTCGCAGCTTCGTTCTTCTTCAAGCGGCAAACCACGATTTCTCACAAGCAATGAGTGACGTTAGGGTTGAGTGAAGTGTGAGATTGAGGTGAAACCAAAGCGAGAAAATAAAAGTGCAGGAGGAAAAAAATTAAAAAAATTAATAAATTAAATTGAGAGGGAAACTTATATTTTGGCGCAAAAACATCAAAGTTATTGGGAATAATTTTTAATTTTTAGTGTTTATTTTATTGGGAACAGTTTTATTTTATATCCAAAAAAATATTTCATATGCTACATATAAAAACCGTGGTTGGAAAAAAAACATAGGCAACGGTCAATATTTGTTTCCTATTTAATCAATGAGAACGGTTATTTGTTGTAGCTCAGTGTATGTTGCATAAGGGATATACTATTGGCTATACCGGAAAAACGATTGCCTATTGCTTCATTAGGGAACGGTTTTTTAGTCGTTCCTGTGATGAGTGTTGCCAAAAGCCACAAATGTTGTAGTGCTAAGAGTACACCGTTGGTACTTCAAATTCCCAGATGTATGTTCTATGCCTATACCCAAAATTTTGATTTCTAAGTCATGAGATGATAAGGCTACTCTTTATTCCCAGGAGTAAAGAAAAGTTAGGGTACTATTCCAAATGTAGTCTATCACTTAGTTTTGGACATGGATTATGAATGTGGTAAGCTACCTGCTCCACCTCAAAACTCACTGCTTACTCTAGGGGTATTCCTAACTCTCCTTTTCTCAGTAATGTTGCTTATCATGTGTTATTAGGGCAATCATCCTTAGATAGGATGTTGCAATATCTCGGTAGTCTGAACTTTTAAAGTCTTTACCATATTATTTAATCTTATAGTAGCTTAGTTGTTTCCCTAGTTAACTTAACACTAGCATCCTAAGCAAATCAAACAATGATGATGAAATAAAAACACATAAGCACATCAATCAAACTTTCAAAGACAACCATCATTCTTAAATACAATAAGAGAGTAATTATTGTTATCAACCAATTGAGTTAGTTAACCTATCTCATTCATTTCTAGTTATCGAAAGTTTCCCTTGACTATGCCGATAATTTACAATCCTAGTAAGTCACATTTCATCCATGAAAGTGATTAAGATGCGCTTGAACAGCATATGTTGGGATTCAATAATATGTGCTTTCTTGATCAAAATTTGCTAATGTCACAGTAGCTTCACACTATGACTCGTTACGCGGCCTTGCTTCACTCGCAATTGCGGCCAGCCCCTTCGCCGGTCAGACCCTTCACAGGTAGCCCTCTCCGTACCATTAGCATTATACCCAAGAAGATATCTTTTTAGAGTCTCCACATTATTGAACTTCCCCAATGGGTAAATGTAATTTCGGTACTTAATCAAAGTACATGGTACTTCTCATTTGAGAATTTTCTCTATTCTAGTTTATCAAGAAACTAAATTCTTCTTACCTCTATACTCAATCACAGAGTATTATGTCCTTGTCCAGTGCCATATCATTATAAACATGGTAGGGTAACAATCAAACGTATTAGTCAATGACAACCATGTACCAACCAATAAGATCGAGGAAAGTCATTCATATTTTGAATAACTCTCCTCATCCTGTTCACCCAATTATTTCCATTTTACCCTATACTGTTTAGTTCTAGTCACTATGTAGGGTTAACTTTCCTGACAGTGCAACTGAACTTTTCCTAAATTTAGTTTTTCCTTCATTCTTTCTAGCACTTGACTTCCTTTACAACATCAGATGTAACTGAGTGGGCCAGATTGAGTTACACCAACTGAGTAAAGAATGTCAAGATCATTAATTAGAGAGTTTTCTATCCCATCCCGGTTTTAAATATGGCCTATCACTGTTGTCAGCCAACTGCCATGGTTCAGTTATTTGCTCAGGTAAACCATATACCTTGGTTCTAATTCTAGTTAGGATCCACCTAGGACCCTATTCCTATCATATTCACATAAGTTCTGAACAACTTGGATCACAGTATCCTCAGTGTCCTCAGAACCTTTGCTCTTATACCATTTTATAACATCCACCCCGAATTACCAATAAATCTTAATTTCCTAAGATTCATTTTAGTATTGGTAACTCAAAAACGCGGAAAAATTTAAACTTTTCTTTTGCGAGAGTTTACCCTAAGTAAGTTTACTTGCTTCTGGTTAATTAACATGAAATCAATTAAACCTAATCATTACAATTTACAACTAAATCAGATATAAATAAATATATAAGCCTTATATAGGCTTTAGAAATAAGAATAGCTACTCCTTGCAGCATCATCCATGAACGCCAGCTGCAGCACTCAACCAATCAGTCCTCCTGCCCTGACCAAAACCTGAAACAAATCTGAACATAGTAGCGACATGAGATTGACATCCCAGTAGCACACAAAATACTGGTTATATAAATAAAATCCTTCTCACTACTATGCCCAGGGGTAAGCCAAAATACCTCAACCATTGTTCCAAAATATGCTATGCGAGAATGCATTAGTTTCAAAATGATGAGTGCTCAAAATACCAGTTTATGAATGCCATTATATCAACCATCAAATATATATATAATTGAACTAAACCATTACCATAAATGAAGACAATCTAATGAAACAGGACAAAACCGACTTACCATTTACCAATATAGTAAAGTCTGCCCATATATGGCTACAGAAATTATCCAACATTGTAGGGCATCCCTCGGTGTGCGCACAAAGTTAGAACATTAGGATCACCAATCTCGGTCTGGATTATCTCCTCACTAGTTCTAGGCACCTACGTCCCGGACGTATCCCTAGCAAACCTAGTGTGTCCTTTTCATACAGATCAAATAATATAACATAGGTTTTCTTCCACAGGTAATGTTTATTCAATTATTTCCACAAATTCATCCACCCTTTCCAGGCAGGTACTCTCAAAATCAATGCATTTGTCCATCTCAAGCAGGTATTTCAAAAATCAATGCACTTTCCCATCTCAGACAGGTATTTCAATTCCATCAAGTCATCCACCGTATAAAGCAGGTATATATATATATATATATATATAATATTCATCCACCCTGGTAGGAATCAACTCATCCACCCTATTAGGTAGGTATCAGTCAACCACCATATAAGATGGACTTAAACTCATCCATCATATATGGAAGGTATCCATGCATGCCAAAACTCTTTGCCCTTTAAAGGCAGTATCAAAATGCATGCCAAAACTTTTATCAATCATAAGCAGTGTCATAGTGCATGCCAAAACTAGATGCCTTACTTTCAGGCAGTTCAATTTCATAGAGTGCTTGCTAAAGATTCATTTTCATGCTTGGATGCCACACTTAAATGCATCAAATGCAATTCAATATGCTCAGATGCATAATTCTAAAAGTGTTGAGGGTATCAAGTGTCCTACCTCGTATCCAAGCTACCCTTAACCTTGAGTATCAATCTCTACCTCAGATCCACTAACGTTATTCTCTTATCAACCGGTCAACCTTAAGTTTCTCAAAATAACAATTTCATTTGCTGTATTCCAACACTAATCATAGTTTGTTCACACAAGGAAAATCACAAACAACCATAAGTCAAACATTACTTGTACAACATGGCACTTTCATAAGTTCTCATATAAATATCCAAATATCATGAAATTTCATCATAAGCACATTTATAATGAAATTAACAAATACAGCTTCCTTCTCAAGTAGGAAAATTACATTTTGGCTCCCAATTACCCCTTATTCTATCAATTTAGTCCCTTTACTCAATTCTTTGCAAATCTATGGCATTTTTATCAATTCATTCTAACCCAAGCACATATTTCACACACTTATTATTTACATAACACCTTAAAGGGGGTATTTTGAAAAATTCAACCAAAAATGAAGTCAAAATAAGGACTTAGCAAAATTTTAGTTTTTCTTTCACAAAGGTCCCTATTTAGTCTCAATTTCTGTTATGGCTTTTTAAGCCGCCAAACAAAGTCACAGTAAACTTCCTATGGTCAATTATGACTTGGTGGAACACTTTCCACTGTCATGGCAGATCAAGATCTAAGACTTTTGCACACAAACCCTCTTTGTAGAAATTCTTTGCATATAAGCCACTAAAGGACCAATTCTTAGTTAGGACTTGTTCTAAACTATTTTAACCTATCAAATAGTTCCCAAATAGCTCATAAAAGGAGTGGGAGGAGCCACTTTCCTATTCCTAACCCAAACAGTACAGTTTTTGCATTATTTAGCTAACATAGTACTTTTTATATAATTTGGTCCATATCACTACTCATTTTCCTTTTTGGTTTCTGTTGGACTTAATAGAGCCCATCCTGAACACTATGGGGTAGTTTATGACTTGTGTATCAAGGTTGGATAGCCTTATCAACATAGAATTGGGTTTTATGCAGCAAACTACTACTCTCTTTAGCATTCTTTACAATTAAGGGGTTTAGGTGCACTAAGACTGATCTAAGTCATTCTTGGGTAGTTTTACTCTCTGAAAACATTTCTTTGGGAGTCTAGAGGGTGGGGTGGCTACACTATCCACCCAGAACTACAGTACCCAACTTTTATAGGTGAAATCCCTTGAATTTAGTGCACTAAGGCTCCTCACTTGGCCTCTATACATTAGTGAGTGTATCGTGGGTTTCCTGAACCTTCCCACCACCTAACTTAGTCATTTTAGACTTGCTAAAACACATAGAGAAGTCTATGGTCTCTTCTCAAATTAGGAATTAGCTCTATGGGTCCTAATTTTGTGGCTTACTTCTTTTTATGACAATCTAGTACCCTGAGGACTTAAGGTGCCTAAACTCAGTTTTCATCTTGTGTTTATTATGCAAGAGTGGCCTCAGCCTAGCCTACTGCCTCTTACCTACCCAACTTCCAGAATTTAGAAGTTCCCTTTATGTTCAAAACCTCTTTCTATTACCTCAATTCAATTCTTCATAATTTTGATAATTTTTCCCACTTTCACAGAATTGAAATTACTGGACACTAAGCCCCCTTCAACTACTCATTTTATATCTTAGACACACTTCAAGAACCAGGAAACCAAGCCTTAGGTTCTTTTGACAGCAATCTACTTAAGACAAAAGCTAATGAGACTCCACTTTTTACCATTTGAGCTATCAACCCATTTTACATGTTTCAATTCATCAAATCCCAGTGTCCTAATACATTCAGAGGTCCGACAAACAACATGTAACAGCATGAATATTAGAAGAGAAAATCCTAGCAAGTTAGCAGCAAGCAAATCCAAGAAGAAACACATTAAAGGTCCGTTTTTACCCATTCTAAGTTTTGCTCCTTCTCTATGAGTCTTAGCCTAGAATTTTCAGTAACATATCCTATCTAGGTGCCCAACTGTATGTTTTATAATAGCACAGTTGACAGCAAACAAATGCAGACGAATAACAGCAATTAATCAGCAAGCAAATTAAAAATAAAAACCCATCAAAAGTTCATTTTTGCCATTTGTAAGATGAAGATTTTCACTACTGATTCTGCAACCAATTTATGTAATTAGCCACATTCTCTGGTGTCCTCAAGTTCATTTATTAGTCATTTACTTGCCCTATACTTATTCAAAACATGTCTTGCCAAAAATCACAGAATCTGAGACACAATTTTGACAGTTCAGAAACAGGGTTTATTTCAAAAGAAGTAGCTTTTGAGGAAAATAACTCAGAGAAAACTAACATGAATCACACATCCAAGTCAAATATTTGATAGAGGATTCAGCTAGCTTTCTAATGCCTATTTACTCTCCAAATTTCATGCTATGTTGAGTCCAGAATTTAAGTTTAAAGTCATAGATTTATAGCCCAAAATTGGTACAGACATTATGCATAACAGCCTCTTTCGAGGGTGATTTCTCCCTGCTCAAAGCTTGCATTTTTCATTACAAGTATGCGTTAGAAACCTATGGATGTTAGCTTTCTTTAGGCTCTAAAAGCACTCAAATCTAAGCAGTGACAGTAGAGCAAGATGCAATTTCATGGACCTTGCCAGAATCGAAACGAACAGAAATGAAGGATTCCAATTTCACAAGAACACCAGCTTTTAGATGGGCTGAACTTTGTTAAAATATTGGTACATAATTTTCTAGGAACTCTTTAACATGTCCCCTTACAGCCATCCAAAGCTCATGGTCTCAGATTTTCAGAAAAAGAAGAGATGAATTAAAGAAATAAAAATTACGGAAACAGAGATTCATTCTGAACCAGCAACTTTCAAAGCCTCTTATCATGTTAGCTTTCCAACGGATGTAAGTTCATCAAAATCCATTCACAATCAAGTTTAGAAATCACAAAAGAGTCAGCAAAGGTCAACTCTGCGAACTCAGAAAAACACAACAACCAACTCAAACAAATTTGAGACTTATACCATCAAATTGATGGATGCTGTAACTGTCATTTTTGGCTCAGACAATTGTAATGTGAATTTAGGACCGCAAGGGGTCTTAACCTTGGGGGACTTGTCCTTAGGTGATGCACCTAGGTGCCTACGTACCCTTCGGGAAGGATCAAAGTCCACGTAGTTCATCATGGTGACGTCTATCGGAGCCGTTAGGCAAGGTGGTTACCTGTATTGGGCCGTGTGCGGCTAACACGTGCCTAAGGTACTCCGGGTGGGCGAGCCGCTCTTTGGGAGGTTGCCTTTAGTGGGAGAGAGCCATGGTCTCTGAGGGCTACTGGAAGCCCTGTAAGCGGTGTGCTCCAAGGAGGAGGTGAGCCGGTCGGAGGTTCGCCTGGACGGAAGGCCAATGGCGGGGCTCAAGGAGGTGAAAGTACTTGTGAGGTTTATCTGAGGGTGCTCAGGTACAGAGAGAGTACGAGATATCGGGCGTGATGTGCGATAATCCTTCGGGTTGTATGTAATTCTGAGGAGAGTCGATTGCCTACCTTAGTCCCCTGAATGAGGGTCTATTTATTCTTGTGTGTGGGGATATCGTGCTCGACCCACGACCTTGTGGGACGTGGGTCATCCCACGAGGCTTGTGGAGATCCCACGTCTGGTTGAGGGGAAGTTCCATGTGGTGACGTGGGCGAGGGCCACGTAACTGATGGATGAGTGGTGCCACGTGTCTCTAACGGGTGCTGGGGCCGTGCTTCTAGAACGTCAGTGCCACGTGTCCCTAGGTGGAATATTCTGTAGTTATATAAGTCCCCCAAGTCTACGGGTGTCGGGCGCTCGTGGACTTAAGTTCCTTTGCCTGTAGGACACTTAGGAATTTCGCTGCCTTTACTTGCGGGAAAGCTCATTCGCTTGGAGTTTGCGGGTAGGGGAGCTGGCCATCCAACTCATGAAGTTGGCCATCTCGCATTGCTCTGTAGGAAAGGAGGTGTCTTCGAGAGGACACGCGTCGCATTTTGGGAGGCTGGCCGCTTGGCTTCCTCGACAAGTTTCTGAACCGTCTCTGCAGGAAGTACGCGACTTACCGAGGCGGAGTCATCATTGCTCAGAGGGGCATTTCCCGAAATACCCTTCAAGGGCTAGTAAGGGAAATCCAAAAGTCAGGGGCTACTTTGGTCATTTTTCGAAGGACTCTCCTCTGGCCATGTTCGTCCGTGGTTAGTGGCTGACAATGGCTGACAATGGCTTCCTTGCAGAGGGCTATTTGTTGAGGGAGCGGGCTTTGTTACAGGTGCCACGCATCAGGGCTTGAACGGGTGCTTCTGTCATTAAAGCATTTTGCCGCTGTTTCTCCCTCATTGAATGCGGGTTCGTTTCCGAGGGGAGCCATCATTAGCCTGGGTGGAGAGTTTTTGCAAAAAAGCCCTCAAGTGTCTTGAGGCGACTCTTAGGTTTTCAGGGGCTTTTTGGTCTTTGCGTCTCCTTTGCCCTGGCTGTGCATCCCGTCCATTGCTTTTTTCCACGTGTGCGGTTTTAGCGTGCGGTTGCAGCTGGGTTTGATTGCAAAGGATAAGGGGTTTTATCTGTTGCGGGATTCGAGGGGTCGAGGTTTTTGAATCGTCGCGCCTCTGGGTGCCCTATAAATGTCCAACGTTTGAAAGTTTGTGACTTTTCATTTGCATTCACCTTTCTCCGTTGCCTCTGTTTCATCTGCTCTTGCCTGCTTCTTGTCGAATTGAATCCTCGCAATGGCCGGAGGAGGTGACGATTATAGCTACTACCCCTTTTATTTTACTGATTTGGAAGATCTTCCTCCTTCCTCCTCCCCTCGTCCTCCTCCTCTGGTCCGGACTCGCGATACTGGCCGGAGCAGGGGGAGGAAGAATGGTTAACAGGGCATGTCACCAGGGGGAGCCGCCGGTGTTCCAGTTGTGGTACCTGCTATGGTGCCTACTGGTGGCGAGAGGGAAAGGCGGCTTCCTGTGCCTTCGTCTTCCAAGGGGGAGCGTCGTCAAGAGGTTCTTTCGAAGGAGAGGAGGAAGAAAGACGAGAAGGTTGGTGCGAGCAGGCCCCGAGAAGGGGAAAGGAGGGGAATTTCTGCGGCGGAGTTAGCCGAAAGCAGGGAAGGTGGTCTCAAGAATCGTCCTGTTGGGGCTGACTTGCATCTGTCTTCGCAAGTCGTACGGTGGAGTACTAACCGGGAGATGCGCAGGTGGAGTCTCTGGCGGGGGATGCTGTTCCTGTTGCTGCCTCTATTCCTACCTCGGTTACCACTTCCGCTGCCGTTCGTCAATCACTTATGAGGGTGATTCTTTCTTCCCGTCCTCTTGCTAAGAGGGCCAGGGTGGTTGTTGAGGAGTCTTCCCGAGACTCTACCACGCCACAGACTGCGGCGGGAGGTCCTGCGGCTGTGGAGGTTGCGAAGTCTAGTGATGCGGCCGTGGAGACCGGAGCCCTCGCAGATAGAGGGAATGTAGTAGTGAGTTGAGCGGCTGCCACGAGAGATGTTGTTCCTGGGTCGACTGTCGGCCCTTCTGAACCCCTTGGGCCACTGGTGGGGGGATTGGCTTTTGAGCTGGTGGCATTGGGCACGCGCTTCCCCGTGGAGATGTGGGAGAGGGAAGCTAGGGGGCTGGACACTTTGCCCCTGAATATTGCCGTTCGAGGCTTCAGCCGGGTTGCTGAGACGTTGGTCGACTTCCATCAAGCTGGTATTGAGTGGGAGAAACGTGTGGTAAGTCCCCTTGTCTTGGTGTTTCCCTCATTTTGTGGTAGGCTTGTATTCCTGACTCCACTGTATATGCGCGTGCTTCTTACAAGAGGAGATTCGTCGCGACCGGGATCAGTTTTCCGGTGTTACACCCTCTAAGAGCCGGGCTTTAGAGGTCTCCCAGAAGCGGTTGGCGGACGTGCGGGAGCAGCTGTCTGCGAAGAAGCTGGAGTGTGAGGGTCAAGGACGTGAAGTTAAGTCCTTGACTGAGGAGGTCGCCCGTCTCAGGCAAGGTGGTTACCTGTATTGGGCCGTGTGCGGATAAGACGTGCCTAAGGTACTCCGGGCGGGCGAGCCACTCTTTGGCAGGTTGCCTTAGTGGAACAGAGCTATGGTCTCTGAGGGCTGCTAGAAGCCCTGTAGGCGGTGTGCTTCAAGGAGGAGGTGAGCCGGTCAGTGGTTGGCCTGGACGGAAGGCCAATGGCGGGGCTCAAGGAGGTGAAAGTACTTGTGAGGTGTATCTGAGGGTGCTTAGGTACAGAGAGAGAGTACGGGATATCAAGGGTGATGTGCGATAATCCTTCGGGTTGTATGGGGAGATCGTGCTCGACCCATGACCTCGTGGGACGTGGGTCGTCGCACGAGGCTTGTGGAGATCCCACGTCTGGTTGAGGGGAAGCTCCGTGTGGTGACATGGGCAAGGGCCACGTAACTGATGGATGAGTGGTGCCACGTGTCTCTAACGGGTGTTGGGGCCGTGCTTCTAGAACGTCAGTGCCACGTGTCCCTAGGTGGAATATTCCATAGTTACAGATGCTATCACTTCCAACAGATTTCTAGATAAATGAGAAAAGGTAACCAGCTTACCTTGAAATTTCAGAGAAGGAATCAAGCTAGAGGTCCTTGGGAAGCCTTGATTCAAGCTTGATGAAGGATGGATTCCTTAGTGTGTGTGTGTGTTTTGAGTTTTCCAGCCCTCATCCTTGCTGCCCAGCTACTGGAGCTCAAGCCCCAGCTTCTGGAGCTCAAGCCCCAGCTTCAATCTTCATCTCTTCCTCTCTCTGAAACTCACTCTCACTCTTCCTTCTATTTTCAGACTTAAAATGGCAGCTGGTGCCTCACTCTCTCTTGGTTTCTCACTCTTTATAGCCATTTGATCATGTGTGATGAAATGATGGTTGAGGCATGTGTCCAGCCTTCAATTCTTCTTCCTTAATTCGTGGACACCTCATTAGGCTGAGTAACCAAATTGGTTGGGGCATGTTCGGCTGGCCAAATTGGCCTTGTGGCCTCGGTCACACTTCAATTAAAGGGGATGGGTCATGTGACTGCTTAGGTGTGTTAGCAATGGTTAGGAATTGTTTGGGTACCTAATTCTCGGGTTTAGTGGCCTTAAGTGAAGGGTATAGTGACTTAGTCACTTTTAAGTTTCTTTTCAATTAGGTCCCTAATTTTATTTTGTTATAGTGTAGCAATTTTGCATTTTCCTTAGGGTTAAGTGTGCCCAAATACTTTCTAAGGTATTCTGGGTTCCTAAGGTAGGGTTTCCTAACTTCTCTCCAAATTTCAACTTAATTTGAGAAAAGTTGCTAAAATTTCTCTTTCTTTCATTTTAGTCCCTAAATTTTCACTAGGGAAAATATGAAGATTCAGGTCCTTTCTTGAGGTTGGGTTCTCTTATTTAAGTCCTAGGATGTCTCTAGGGTGTCCTAGGCTACTTTTCTTGGGTCAAATAGACCTTTCCTACACATTTTTACTTATTAAAACAAAAAGGGAAAAAACTAAGTTTTCTCTTTCAATTTAGTCCCTAGGGTTTTACTACGGCTTGTTTGGCATATTTCTTGCTTCCTAAGGTTTCTCTGGATATTTTTCCTTAAATTTTTAAGTCTCTCTTCCATTAACTGGGATTCTTACCCTATTTACAAGCACAATCAAACACAAATCATTTCAATCAGAAAAGTCAAAGTAAGAAGTTTTGTCAAACTTAGGCATTAAATTTTTAGGATGTTACACATAGTTCGCCAAACTATGGAGCAACTCCGTATGATTAGGGAAAGGATGAGAGTTGCCCAACAGTGGCAAGAGAATTATGCCAATCAAATGAGGAAACCATTGGAGTTCAATGAGGGAGACCATGTATTCCTCACGGTAACCCCAATGACAGGCATAGGAAGATCACTTAAAGCTCAAAAATTACATCCGCGATTCATAAGTCCCTATCAGAATCTTAAGAGACTTGGCCCGGCGGCATATCAAATAGCCTTACCCCCAAAGTTGTCTTACCTCCACAATGTGTTCCATGTTTCTCAACTCCGTAAATATATTCCTGACCCTTCACATGTACTCAAGATTGAGCCAGTAGAATTGAAAGAAAATTTAACTTACCCCTTAGTCCCTGTGAAGATTCTAGAGTTTGAGAACAGGCAACTCCGGAGCAAGACCGTTCCATTAGTCAAAGTGTTGTGGCAGGATGTTTCGACATAGGAAATGACTTTGGAACGCGAAGAGGACATGAGGCAACAATATCTAGCATTATTTCCAGGTAGATTTTAAAATTTTGGGGACAAAATTCTAATTAGGAGGGGAGCATTGTAACATCCTGAAAATTTAAAACCTAACTTGACTGTGTTTTCTGTTTGACTTTTCTGTTTGGTGCTTGATTTAGTTTGATTATGTTTGTTTGTGCTTGCAAATAAGGTGAGAAACCCTAATTAGGGGAAAAGAGACTTAAAAAGTAGAAAAAGGTAGCAAAGAAATCCTAACCCAAAACCCTAGGGACTATTTTCAAAGAAAAAACTTAGCTTTTGCCCTCTTTGTTTTAATTAATTAAAAAGAGTAGAGAAGGCCTATTTGACCCAAGAAAAATACCCTAGGACACTCTAGAGACACCGTAAGACTTGAATAAGGGATCCCAACCACAAGACAAGTCCTGAATTGACACATTTTCTCCAGTAGAAATTCAGGGACTAAAAAGATAGCAATGAAAATTTTCAAATAAGGCACCCTAGCATATTTAGAGCTCAAGAAAGCCCAATTTAGCCACCCAAAAGCATTCAAATCTGCCCTATTAAGTACCAACTAGATGAATTAATAGAGAATTCAAAAATTCCAGCAAGTTACGCAATTTAAAAGTGAAAATAAATTGGAATTAAACACCCAATTAAATCCTTAAGTATCACACTTTGCCTGGTAACCGAAATTACGAACTTAATGGCCAAATTACCAACCTAAGTGTAACTATAGCTGCAGCCAACACACTTAAGGCAACTATACACAGAGGAAAGTAACCAGAATTAGGACTTAGAAACCTAATGACACATGCCACAATGCCATTTAGAAGCCACATTACCCATTACACTAAAATAGCCCTACCCGAGATTTAATGAGTAATTAAGCCACCCAAACAACACCTAAGCCACTGCCAGCACACGCCATTAGGTGTCTAAACATAAACTAAAAGTTGCTGACAGCTGGACACCTCACCAGCCATGCATTAGCCATCATTCCTCCACACATGCTTCAAACCCACCATAAATAGAGACAAACCGAGAGAAGGAAGGCACCAACTGGAAATTTGTAACTGAAAAACTGAGAGAGAAGTGAGAGTTGGTTTCAGAGAGATCAAAGGCAAGAGAGAGAGGCAGGGAACTCGAGCTTAGCAGGTGGAAGCAAGAGAAAAGGCAGAGAACTTCAAACATCCTCACACACTCAAGGAACCCACCTCCAACAAGCTTGAACCAGAATTTAATAACTCCTAAATGCATGTTTCATCCAAGTCTGCAGAACTACTAATCGTGTATGAATTGTGTTGCTGTTTTCAGTGACTTCTGGTAAGCTAGGTTTCGAGTAGGGTTAAGGGAACTTAGTAATGGATAATTGGACTATAAAACACTAGAGATCAGGACTAATCACCTAATTAAACCTCTAAATCAGTAGTGAAGGATCTTTAAATTAAACCCTAAACCAAATCCAAAGGCCAATACCCAAAACCCTAAACTCGAAAACCAAAACCCCAAACCTTAAGCCCAAAACCCTAAACCCCAAACCCAAAACCCAAAATCATAAACCGTAAACCCTAAACTTTAAATCCTAAACCCTAAACCCTAAACCCCAAATCCTAAACCCCAAACCCCAAACCCTAAACCCTAAACCCTAAACTTTAAACCCTACACCTAAAACCCTAAACTCTAAATCTTAAACCCTAAACCCAAAATCTAAAACCCTAAACCCTAAACCCCAAACCATAAACCCTAAACCCTAAACTCTGAATCCAACACCCCAAACCCGAAACCCGAAACCCTAAACCCTAAAAACTAAACCCCAATCCTTAAACCCTAAATCGTAAACCTTAAATCCAATACCCTAAACCCTAAACCCTAAACTCAAAATCCAAAACCCCAAACCCTAAACCGAAAAATGTTGAATCCTAAACTGTTAACTTAAACCCTAAATACTGAATCGCAAAGCCTAAACCGTAAATGCCAAACCCAAAACCCTGAGCCCTAAACCCTATGCCCTAAACCCTAAACCCTAAACTCTAAATCTTAAACCCCAAACCCCAAACCCTAATCCCCAAACCCTAACCCTAAACCTGAAACCTTAAACCCCAAACCCCAAACCCTACACCTTAAACCCCAAACCCCAAACCCCAAACCCTAAACCCTAAATGCCAAACCCTAAACCCTAAATGCCAAACCCTAAACCCAAAATCTAAAACCCTAAACCCTAAACCCTAAACACTAACTGTAAACCCTAAACCATAACTCTAAATCCAAAACCCCAAACCCAAAACCCTAATCCCAAAATGCCTAATTCGAAACCCTAAACCCTTAACTCTAAATCCAAAAGCCCAAAACGTAAACCCTAAACCCTAAGCCCTAAGGCCTAATCCTTAAACCCAATACCTTAAACCCTAAACCCTAAACCCTAAACTCTAAATCCAAAAACCCAAAACCCTGAACCCTAAACCCTAAACCCTACACTCTAAACCAAAAACCGTAAATCGTAAACCATAAACCTTAAACCCTCAACGCCAAACCCAAAATCTAAAACCCTAAACTTATAAACCCTAAACACTAAATGCCAAACCCTAAACCTTAAACAATAAACCCTAAACCTTTAACCCTAAACCCTAAACCCTAAACTCTAAATCCAAAACCCCAAACCCCGAACCTTAAACCCTAAACCCTAAAACCTAAACCCCAATCCCTAAACCTTAAACCGTAAACCTTAAACCCAAAAACCTAAACCCTAAACCCTATACTCAAAATCCAAAACCCTTAACCCTAAACCCTAGAGACTGAATCCCAAACCGTAAACCCTAAACTATAAACTCAAAATCTATAACCCTAAACCCTAAACCCTACACCCTAAACCCAATATGCTAAACCTGAAACCCTAAACCCTAAACTCTAAATCTGAAACCCTAAACCCTAAACCCTAAACTTTATACCCTAATCCCAAAACCCTAAACTCTAAATCTTAAACCCCAAAACCTAAACACTAAACCATAAACTCTAATCCCTAAATGCCAAACCCTAAACTCAAAATCTAAAACCCTAAACCCTAAACCCTAAACCCTAGACCCTAAACTCTAATCCTAAACCCCAAACCACTATCCCTAAACCCTAAACCCCATACCCAAAACCCTAAACCCTAAATCCTATACTTTAAATCCAAAACCCCAAACCCCAAACCCCAAACCCTGAACCCTAAACGCTGAATTCAAAATCCTAAACCCTAAACCTTCAACTCTTAATGCAAAACCCCAAAACCTAAACCCTAAACCCTAAGCCCGAAGCCCTAAACCTTAAACCTAATACCCTAAACCCGAAACCCTAAACCCTAAACCCTAAAATCTTAATCCTCAACCCCAAACCATAAACCCTAAATGTTGAATCCCAAACCCTAAACTCTAAATCCAAAACCCCAAAACCTGAACCCTAAACCCTAAACCCTAAATCCTAAACATTAAACTCTAAATCCAAAACCCTAAACCGTAAACACTAAACCCTAAACCTGTAATACCCTAATTTTTTTATGTTTAAGAGATACTTGTTAGTTATGTTTTAATTTAAATGCTCATGTGTGACATTGCTTGTTGCATTAGCTTGCATGTAGAGGCATTAGAATGAGAATATGATGGATTGAATCTAGTTTTTATGGGAGAAAGAAGAGGACATGAGGAGAACCTTTCCAGACTTGTTTGTATAGGTACGTACAAATTTCGAGGATGAAACTTTTTTTTAAGGGGGGAGGAAATGTAACACCCGCATTTTCTCTATCCCTGAAATGTATTGTATATTGGTTGATTATATGTGTTTTGTATGATAAATTGTTTTAAGTAGGATGTTATGTGGGTAGATTTAATGTATGATAAAATTTACGCCATTAATGAAAAATGTCAACCTATGGATTAAAAAGCAAAGAAAAAAGTAGTTAGAGGGGAAAAAATATAAGGAACTCATAAACTTTTAGTTAAATTGATGATAATGGAGGTTGAGAAGCCATTAATGGCTATCACAAAAATTTGAGGAGATAGAGGGAGAAGGAAAGCTAGAGAGAGAAAGTTGTCTGATTGAACCGGGGCCAACAGAGAAATTGTTATAGGCAGTAACCTCTCCATCTTTCGTAAAGGCTGTTAGGAAATCTAGGTAGATAGGCAGTCTAATTCTCCTTTTTAAGATTTTTCTTCTTCTTGATTCTTGACATTTTTGAATTAAAGGGAGAATTTAAACCTACACTCTAGACTATTTGAACCCTGATAGATGTTTTTAACCGATTGAAACTTGTTAAAAACTGTCAGATTTGAATTTATGTGAATTAGGTGATGCTTAGGGTTAGGGTTCTTCATGTTCTTGAGGAATTAGAGGAGGTTTGCTTGATTTCAAGGTTTAGTGATCACTTGAATGTGGTTGAATGAATCAAGAGAGTGTCATTGATGATTTGATACATGTTTTTATGGTTAAAACTAGTTGGTGATGAGAATTGATGAATAGGGTTCATGCTAGGCTTTATAGTGTTCTTGAGATTCTTGAGTGTTCTTGAATCTCGGATGATTTTCTATGGCTTTGATTGATATTTTGTTGGTAAAAGATATGTTTTTGGATGTTATGGTTGATGTTTGAAGACCTATGTTAGGGTTTATGGTCTTGAAAATATGAATATTAGGGTTGGATATGGAAAATTAGGAAGAAATAGTTGAAGAAGCAAGCATCTCAAACCTAGGAAAAAGTGCTATAGCACTTCGAAAATGTGCTGCAGCACTCTGCTGCTGTTTGCTTTCTATTCCACTAAGTGTTGTAGCACTGCGTCGCTGTTTTGCAGCATTTCGAACATGTGCTGTAACACTTCGCCCCTGATTTGCTTTTTCTTCCGCGAACTTCCGTACTTCATAACTTTTTCGTCTGAAGTCCGATTAGGGCAAACCATATGTCCATTTCTTTGTTTTTCTGTCTACTAATTGATGGTATGACAATTGAAACATGAAAAATCGATGTATACCTAAATGTAATATAGGCTATAGAAGGGTGATCAGTAGCTGGTATGGGACGGTCATTGGTTATTCCACGGAGACTCACTCTATTTTACATAAACAGATTTTCTAAAAACTCTGTGATGGTAACTATTGTTAAGTTAGCAAACTGCTGATTGGCCAAACCTTAGAGATCATATATTTAGCAATAGCCTCACCATATTCTGAGCTAAATTACTTTAGATTATACGTACGAAGGTAGTGGGTGAGGATGACCCACACATGGTGTGGTGACTCATGTATGCGGCAAGAATGGAAAGGCTATCACATAGCAAGAGTAGTGAATCCCTGAGCCTAGCAAGAGGCAAGAATGGAAAGGCTACCACGTGAGGAGTGAATCCCTGAGCCGGCATGATTAATATCCAAGAGGGATATGAAAGAAGAGCATAGGCATTTACTTCATTTCTTTCTTTATGTTGCATTACATTATAAAGTCTTGAAGTATATAAGCCATGAGCACTACATTGAGAAATATTATGACAACTATACGCATATATGCATGAATATAGTTCGAAAGAGTGTATGGTATTTTCCGTCTAAGTAGGGTGGTACAAGTCAGTGTTTTAAAATCGGATTGCCCTACTGAGATAATTATTCTCAATAAAAATCCACTGGTTTGTATCAGTTAAATCAAATGTCATTGGTGGAGGCGGAAAGCAAGTCTCGAGGAGTTAGGACTTTATCTTGATGTGTGGCTTAATCTTACTTCTTTTGTACTTGTACATGTATATATATATATATATATATATATATATATATATATATATTGTACAGGATATGATAACTTTTGTTTGATACTTTATTAAGGGATTGAGTGGCAGGATTGTTGCCTCCAGTCCCTCTTTTTTGACTAACTTATATACGTTATTATTATATTATCCTATATGTAGCTATAAGATAAATCTTTAACTAATTGTATGATGATTGCTTGGTATTTACGTTTCCGCTATGTAGTTTAATATGAACCCGAGTGGGAACCAAAACATCATTAGTTAATTAACACATTTGACAAAAAATTCAAATAAACTCGGGTAAAGGTTAGTAACTTACCACTATTCTACATTTAATTATTGGTTTAACTTAACGATTGTGCTAAAATGGACCTAATTAGGATGAGTGGACGTTACATTATGGTATCAGAGCAGAGACTAACCTAGGTAAAGAGGGTAGTAATCCTCAGGATAAGGACTAGACAGGTTGATTAGCTGAACCTAGGCAGTTATTTGACTTGTGTTATGTTTGAACCTGAGGAGTGAAGTGTTAGGTTTGGGTAGATGACATTACTCATTGTAGCCATGTCTTTCTTTTTAATACTACGTTATTGAGATTAGCTACCTCAATAACTGATTATTTATGAACTGGGATGTGGTTCCACCTAAGGACAAATGTCAAGCTGGAGAAAGGTAATGTGAATGCCATTACCAAAGTAACATGAACTCTAGAAAATGAATTAGTAGAAGTATTGGTGAAGCCAATACCAAGTCTAAGAGAATAGGAATTCCCATAACCCATAACCACAGTTTCCAGGAGATTCAACCTAGGATGAGTGAACTAAACATTAGTGTTTGAGGAAAAAGAGACTCTTATACCTTGAAGGTGAGTTTGAATTCAAACTAATAATTGAGATGTTTGAAGTTTTATGTATTGTTATTGTTTGCTACATGCTTGTTCTTGGTTGAATGTTTTTAGACTTGTCTAAATGACCAAACATAGCCGAAAGGGTAGTAGGCTATGGTAAATGTCTAAGATACCTGACTTGTTGGAGATGAGGGCTTGATCAAGGTTAAAAGATTGACAGGTAAAATATCCTCTATTGTGTACTGTTTTGAGCCTGGTATTTTAAATTTCATGACATGTGGAGATGTAGTTTAATATGAACCCGAGTGGGAACCCAAACCTCATTAGTTAATTAACACACTTGACAAAAAAATTCCAATAAACTCGGGTAAAGGTTAGTAACTTACCACTTTTCTATATTTCATTATTGGTTTAACTTAACGCTTGTTCGAAAATGGACCTAGGATGAGTGGACGTTACAAAACCCAAAACCCTAAACTCTAAATCTTAAACCCCAAACCGTAAACCCTAAATGCCAAACCCTAAACCCTAAACTTAAAATCTAAAACCCGAAACCCTAAATCCTAAACGCCAAACCCTAAACCCCAAATGCTAAGCCTAAAGCCTAAACCCTATATCCAAACCTTAAACCCAAAATCTAAAACACTATACCTTAAACCTAAACCCTAAAACCCAAACCCTAAACCCTAAACACTAAACCTTAAACCATAAACCCTAAACTCTAAAACCTAAACTCTAAATCCAAAACCCCAAACCCTAAACCCTAAACCCTAAACGTTGAATTTGAAACCCTAAACCCGAAACTATAAACTTTATGTCCAAAACACCAAAACCTAAACCCTAAACCCTAAGCCCCAAACCGTAATCCCTAAATCATAAACCCTAAACACTGAATCCTAAACCCTAAACCCAATACCATAAACGCTAAACCCGAAATCCAAAACGCAAAACTCAAAATCCAAAACCCCAAACCCTAATCCCTAAACCATAAACACTAAATGCTGAATCCCAAACCCTAAACCCTAAACCTGAAACCCAAAATCTAAAACCCTAAACCCTATACTTTGAACCCCAACCCCTAAACCCTACATGCTAAACTCTAAATCAAAAACCCCAAACCCCAAACCCTAATCCCTAAAAGGTGAATCCCAAACCCTAAACCCTAAACCCTTAACTCCATACCTAAACTCCAAACCCCAAAGCCAAAACCCTAAGCCCTAAACCCTAAACCCAATACTCGAAATCGAAAACCGTAAACTCTAAATCGAAAACACCAAACCTTAATCCCTAAACCCTAAATTCTAAATCCAAAACCCCAAACCCCAAACCCTAAACCCTATACCCAAAATCTAAAACCCTAAACACTAAACCCTGAACCCCAAACCCTAAACCCGAAATGCTAAACCCAATACGCTAAACCCTAAACCCTATACTCTAAATCCAAAACCCCAAACCCTAAACCCTAAGCTCTAAACACTGAATTTGAAACACTAAACCATAAACCATAAACTCTAAATCCAAAACCCCAAACCCTAGTCCCTAAACCATAAACAATAAATGCCGATTCCCAAACCCTAAACCCTCAACCCAAAATCTAAAACCCTAAGCCCTAAACTATGAACCCTAACCCCTAAACTGTAAATCAAAAACCCTAATCCCTAAACGGTGAATCCCAAACCCTTAACTCTATACCTAAACTCCAAACCCAAAATCCTAAACCCAAAACCCCAAACCCTAAACTCTAAATCCAAAACCCCAAACCCTAATCCCTAAACAATAAACCCTAAACGATGAATTCCAAACCCTAAACCCTAAACCCGAAACCCTAAACTGCAAATCCAAAACCCCAAACCTTAATCCCTAAACCATAAACACTAAAAGCTGAATCCCAAACCCTAAACCCCAAACCTAATATGCTAAACACTAAACCCTAAACCCTAAACTCTAAATCAAAAACCCCAAACCCCAAACCCTAATACCTAAATGTTGAATCCCAAACAGTAAACCCTAAACCCTTAAGTCTAAATCCAAAACCCAAATCCTAATCGCCAAACTCAAAAGCATATACCCAAACCCCTAAACCCTAAACCCTAAACCCTAAACCTTAAATTCTAAACCCTAAACCCTAAACCATAAACCCTAAACCCTAAATCCTAAACACTAAATCGAAAACCCCAAACAATAAACCCTAAACTCTAAACCGAAAAACTTAAACCCTAAACCTTAAACCCTAAAGTCTAAATCCAAAACCCCAAACCCTAAACCCAAAACGCTAAATTCGAAACCCTAAACCCTAAACCTTACACTCTACATCCAAAACCCCAAACAATAAACCCTAAACTCTAAACCGAAAATCTTAAACCCTAAACCTTAAACCCTAAAGTCTAAATCCAAAACCCCAACCCAAAATCCTAAACGCTGAATTCAAAACTCTCAACCCCAAACCTTAAACTCTACATCCAAAACCGCAAAACATAAATTCAAAACCCAAAGCCCTAAGCCCTAAATCCTAAACCCAATACCCTAAACCCGGAAGCCAAAACCCTAACCTTTAAATCAAAAACCCCAAACCTTGAACCCTAAATGCTGAATCCTAAACCTTAAACCCTAAACCCTAAACTCTAATTCGAAACGTAACGTCCTAGTTTCTTTATTGATTTTATTTGCGGAATTAGGTTATTTAACTTAACTTTTAAAATCTTGGTCCAATTTTTTTCTTTTGCTTTTTATGTGGGAGTAATAAAAGTCAAGTGATACCACAAGGATCGCATACTCTCGGTTGGTTAATTAACCTAAGAAACTAAAGTTACATGTTTGTTACTCTCGCGCACTCCCAAAATTCACATACAAATGAAGTCAGGTGAAAATGAGGTACTACTCCTCCATACATATTCTAAGCAGTTCATAGTCTAAGTCTACTGCATACAATTCATACATATATACAGACATAAGTATCGTAGTCAGTGGCACGCAGGCCTAAAAGAGTTAGTACTATAATCCAAAAGAGAGTGACATCTGGGTTACTGCCAAAATAGAGTCAACTCCCTGCTACCTGCCCATCACACCTTTTCTAATTCCTCGGGGCATTCTTAACCGAAGGGAAAAAGAAAAGGATGTTGACCGCCTTCAGGATTTGGAAGTAACCCAGAAGGGGAACCTCCAGCAGTAGTATGTACCTGGGCATCTGAACACACTAACGTAGTGAGATATAAAATCCCAGTAACGTAGATTACCAGTTTTATAAATAACTAATTAGTGGTTCAGCTGCATTTCTAAGAATGCAGGGAAAACTTCCTGAATACTTTAAAGAAATTTATCAATCAATACGTCAATTACAAGATATTTCCACTTACACAGTGCAGAATATATGATCATGCTGAAAAGCCTTAACAGATAAAACAGTCATTTTCTATCAAAAGTATGCAGGTTTACCAATACATGCATTTATCAGCCATGCCAAACATCAAGTCTCTCCAAGACATGTACAACTGGTTAAATCATTACCATCAATTAAAGCGATCTATTGAATCAGAACAATAACCGACTTACCATTTACCAATATGGAAAAGTCCGCCCATATAAGGCTAACAGGAATTACCCAACATTCCAGGGCGTCCCCCGGTGTGCGCACAAAGTTAGTACCTTAGGATCACTAGTCCCGGACTGGATTATCTCCTCACTAGTTCTAGGCACCTACGTCCTTGACGTATCCCTAGCAAACCTAGTGTGTTCTTTTCATAAAGATCAAATAATATAACATAGGTTTTCATCCACAGGTAATGTTTACACAGTTGTTATTCAATTGCCTCTCCAAGGCATATTTAACATTTTACTCCTCCAAGGGTATATGCAATCAAATACAATTTCCTGTCCTCCAAGGCATATTTACAGTTTTACCCCTCCAAGGGTATATGCAATCAAATAGAGATTCCTGCCCTCCAAGGCATATTTACAGTTTTACCCCTCCAAGGGCATATGCAATCAAACACAGATGCATGCTAAAATACATGCCCTCCAAGGCATATTTAGTTCACAGATGCATGCTAAACTCAATTTCAGGGTTTGGATGCCACACACTTAAATAGTCTGATAAAAAAAGTCAATTCAGCAATTGATCAACTTAAAAGTCAAACAAAGTCAACCACAACGTCAAATATGACTTACACAACAAGTAACAAGCATATCTTTGCATACAAACATCCAAAGGTCATGAAATCATACCACAAGCACCATTAACACATGCTTAACAGACGCAACCAATTTTCCAAGAAAGAAACTTGCATTGAGACCCTTAATTTCACTAATCTTTTCAAAAAGGTCCTTTTCTTTAAAGTAAAGGAAATGAAGGCATAATTCAAGTCTTTTGACCACATTCAGCCACCGAAAGAGTCAATTAGGACCTACTACACACATCCAGAAAGATCCTAACAGCATCCAACAAGAATTTGGGTAAAAATAGGAATTTTCAGCTTTTCTCAAGTTTTTCTTGCAAATTGGTCCCTATTAAGACCCAAAATCTGTTTTGACTGTTTCTAGCTAAAACCAAGGTGCAGCAAGTACCTAAGGGCTATTTATGACTTGCTAGTGAAGTTTCCACAGAAAGAATACACACAGAGACCATACTTTTGCAGCAAAATGCCATTCTTTGAAAATTTCTTAAGACAATTATGTTTGGTGTTTAAATAGAGTTAGAGGCCATTCTAACCACTTCCATGCTAGCACACAGGACCACACTATCCCATAAAACCAAGAACAATAGAAACCTAACATAAAACCACTCAGTTTACACAGTTTTTAACAAAGGAGCAAAAACAGTAAATTTAGTTCATTTCAGTCCCTTTTTCTAACTCTTTTCTATTTTGACCTCTGTCTAGCCCTAATTAGCATCTCCTAATCAAGTTAAGTACATTTGTGGCTTGCACAGCAAGTGGGTGCAGCCACATTAGTACAGAATGACCTATTTTTGCAGCAATTTCTCTCTTTTGTCAATTTTTTCATTTCCAGTACTTTGATGTTCGACAAACCAGAACTAAGTGTACTCAACTCTTTTTCTATTCTGTGGGTGTTCTTAGGAGGTCTAGAGGGTGGGAGAAATGGTCAACCCTCTCAGAACCTAAGTATCCAAGTTTTAGAGTTGGATAGCTTATCACTTTGCCTTATATAAGCCTATCTTATACTCTAAGGTGTTTAAAATCCTACCATCCCTAAATTTCAAGTCTTAGGGTCCTTACTGTCTAAAGTCTTTGAACCTCTCAACTCAGAACCATGATTGAGTGCATATGGCATCCCCTTCACAGTAATACCAAGTGACTACCCCTAAGTCACTCTTTGGTCTTTTTACTGGAAATTAGGTGCTATTCTTCTAACTCCCTCTTGTGTGTTCATAGGGACTAAGACCTCTAGAGACAATAATGGGGCAGAAAATGAAAATTCATCATTTTTGACGGCAAGAAAAGATCCCACAAACATCAAGATTTATGCTTTTACCAATTTAGCTACTTAGGGTATTTTGACAAGTCCAAAAAGAGAATTCTAGTAGGTTTTAAAGTGGTTAAGAGCCCAATATGTTGACACACATAAACCTAACAGAAACACAGAACTCATAGCCACACTCAGCATGCATACAACATAAAAATTCCATTTTTGGTATGTGTAAGCTTCCACAATTAAACTAGAATTCCAGCAAGCACTCTCAGAGTTTTGGCAACTACGAAACTCATCAAAACATGTGGATTTTCAAAAATGACAGTAATAACATATTTACAAGTCCATTTGCAAAATTTCAGGTTATGCTCACACACAAATTCCACACCTTCCTTATTTTAAAAAAGCAATCTCTCTCATCATCCCTATTCTGGAATTCAGCATTTCTCAAGCCATTCTAAGCTAGAAATTACTTCTAACAACCCTGGCAGTAGTGACACAGAAGTTGAGTGGCAATTTCCAGCAAGAGAAAATCAAAGAACCCTTTTTGAAGAACTTTTAGCCTTTCATCAATGAATCCTCACTACTGAACCAAAGGTTTCTAGAAGTAATTAAGGCAAATTTCCAGCTTCACATCGTCCTAATATAATTAATTAATTTACCCAGACTCAACTTGAAACTCAGACCACCAGAAACACAAAAATCAGTAAGCACATATTTTCACATAAGAAAACAGGATTTTAGCAAAATTTTAGTAAGTTTTCGAGGCACTGAACCCCTGTACGGCACCCTCTGATGATACATGCATTAAGTGGCTTTTGGAGTTCATTCTCTTAGCTTTCGTTTGACTACTCAAACATTAAATTTGGTTAAGAGATAAAGGCGTTATGCCCTCTGAAAGAATCACTGACCAAAATAGAGCTTTCTGTGGCAGCAAGGAGAAGAAGGGTCATAGAGGCTCATACCACCACCATTGATGGATGCTCTTGACTCAGAGGTGAAGAAGGAAGGGTAACCCTACGTCACCTTGATTTTTCAGAGGAAGAACACGGATTTCAGCTTCTGAATTGAGTGGGTAAGTTTGGTGAAGAACAGCAAATTCTGAGTGTGTATGTGTATGTGCAGTTCTGCTTCTTTCTCTACCTCTAGCTGCCACTAGGGGTGGCAAAATGGGTGGGTTGGGTGGGTTTGGGTTGGGTCAAATTTGGGTTGGGTCATAAATGGGTCAAATTTTAAATGGGTTATATGGGTTATGACCCATTAATTATGGGTCAAACCCACATAACCCACCAACCCATTTATTTTCCTTTTGTTGTTTTATTTGATTTATTCTAATTAATTTGGCCTACCAATCATTCTACTTTATATTTATATCAATAAAGATAATAAAAATCAAAACAACTAGACAAAGAGTATAAAGTTCAATACTGATACAATTCTCCACCAGACATAAGAAACAATAAAAATCAAATCCTACAACTACTTGTCAAAAATTACTGATTTATCTTGGAAATCTAACTCCAACAAAGTTAGCATGAAAACATGCTTTCAAAAAATTAGCCAATACTTTTGTTATGTAATTAAAATTGGGGTTTGCTAAGCAAGAACAGTAATTAAGGAGGCATTTAATGAGGTTGGATAGTGGAAAAATGCCTAGAAATCGCAATTTGTAATAAATGTGTTTTTGTTTTTTCTTAAAAACATAAGTGTCCTTCACTTACTTTTAATAAACGCTTATATAAATCTCTATCTCTTAATTTTTAATTATTATAGTAATTATTTTTATAATTTTAACTCATATTTATCACTCTAATTTATTATTTATTTATATTTTTTATTTATTATTACTGTAGTTATCCTATTTTTTTTAAAGTTTTTATATGTAACTTAAATGCCTAAATGATATTATTATATGATTTCAAAATTTATACAAAAAAAATGAAATGTCACAAATGAAAAAAATTTATTATGTGATTTAAAAATTGAATAGATTTAGGATAAGTGCAGTAATATAAATTAAAAATAAAATAATATAGTTCTTCAAAAACAATTAAATTTGGGCCGAAATGAAATTATTACAAAAATTGGGGTCAAAATGTAATTTCCACAAATTTGAAATTGAGGTCAGAATGCAATTTTGAAAAGTTTCTATGACTTAAATTGAAATGGAATAACTAAAATGCAATTTGGGCCAAAAATGTTGATTATGACAAAAATTAGGGTCAAACTGTAATTTTGGAAATTTTAGAATAAGGGAGAAAATATGAATATGAAAATTTTCTGGGTCAAAAATCAAAGAAAGAATGAAAATCGGGACTAAAATGCAACTTTGGGCAAAACTATAATTTTGAAAAGTTGAAACCTGGAGAAAATTGAAAATACAAAATACACTAAATGGGTTAATGGGTTAACCGTGGGTTTTATCCAACCCAACCCATATTTGCATGGGTCAATTCTGACCCGGCCCACATGACCCATTTATTAATTGGGTTGGGTTGGGTTGGGTCAAAATGCAGTTGGGTTGGGTTGGGTTAATGGGTTTGGGTCAAAATTGCCACCCCTAGCTACCACCTTCGAATCTTCAGCTCCTCCACTGCTTCAGCTTCTCTTCTGAACCCTCAACTCACTTGCTCTCAGCTTCTTTCTCAGTTTTCTTGCAGGTATGCTTCCCTTTCTTGGT
>JAAIUW010000070.1:0-103054 GCA_014851425.1 Senna tora | reverse complement strand
TTTTCGAAACACTCATCGGCGAAAACTGATTAACAAGAAAATCAAGTTTTCGAAACATTCAATGGCGAAAACAGATCAATATCAAGTCTTCGAGACATTCACCGGCGAAAACTGATGAATATCAAGGTTTCAAAACACTCATCGGCGGAAACTGATTAACAAGAAAATCAAGTTTTCGAAAGACTCATTGGCAAAAACAGATGAATATCAAGTTTTCGAATCACTCACCGGCGAAAACTGATGAATATCAAGTTTTCGAAACACTCATCAGCGAAAACTAATTAACAAAAAAATCAAGTTTACGAAACACTCATTAGCGAAAACTAATGAATATCAACTTTTAAACATAATCGGCGAAAACTGATGATTATCAAGTTTTCCAAACACTCACCGGCGAAAATTAATTAAAAAGAAAATCAAGTTTTCGAAACACTCATTGGCGAAAACTGATGAATATCAAGTTTTCGAAAGACTCACCAGCGATAACTGATTAATATCAAGTTTTCGAAACACTCATCGGCCAAAACTGATTAACAAGAAAATCAAGTTTTCGAAACACTCATTGGCGAAAACTGATCAATATCAAGTTTTCGAAACACTCACCGTCAAAAATTAATGAATGTCAAGTTTTCGAAACACTCATCGACAAAAATTGATTAACAAGAAAATCAAGTTTTCGAAACATTCATTGGCGAAAACTGATGAATATCAAGTTTTCGAGACACTCACCGGCGAAAACTAATGAATATCAAGTTTTCGAAACACTCATCGGCGATGACTGATGAATATCAAGATTTCGAATCAATCATCGGCGAAAACTGATTAACAATAATATCAAGTTTTCGAAACACTCATTGGCGACAACTGATGAATATCAAGTTTTCGAAACACTCATCGGCGAAAACTGATTAACAAGAAAATCAAGTTTTCGAAATATTCAGTGGCGAAAAGTGATGAACGTCAAGTTTTCGAGACACGTACCAGCAAAAACTGATCAATATCAAGTTTTCGAATCTCTCATTGGCGAAATCAGATTAACAAGAATATCAAGTTTTCGAAACACTAATCGGCGAAAACTGAATAACAAGAAAATCAAGTTTTCGAAATACTCAATTGCGAAAACTGATGAATATCAATTTTCGGAACCACCAATTGGCGAAAACTAATGAAAATCAAGTTTTCGAAACACTCATTGGCGAGAACTGATTAATATCAAGTTTTTGAAACACTCACCGGCGAAAACTGATGAATATCAAGTTTTCGAAACACTCATCGACGAAAATTAATCAACAAGAAAATCAAGTTTTCGAAACACTCACCGGCGAAAACTGATTAATAAGAAAATCAAGTTTTCGAAACACTCATTGGCGAAAATTGATGAATATCAAGTTTTCGAAACACTACCGGCGAAAACTGATGAATATCAAGTTTTCGAAACAATGATCGGCGAAAACTGATTCACATGAAAATCAAGTTTTCGAAACACTCAATTGCAAAAACTGATGAATAACAAGTTTCGGAAACACTAATCGGCGAAAACTTATGACTATCAAGTTTTTGAAACACTCATCGGCGAAAACTGATTAATAAGAAAATCAAGTTTTCGAAATATTCGTTGGCAAAAACAGATGAATATCAAGTTTTCGAGACACTTACCGGCGAAAATTGATGAATATCAACTTTTCGAAACACTCATCGGCGAAAACTGAGTAACATGAAAATCAAGTTTTCGAAAAACTCATTGGCAGAAATTGATGAATATCAAGTTTTTGAAACACTCATCGGCGGAAACTGATTAAGAAGAAAATCAAGTTTTCGAAGGACTTATTGGCGAAAACTGATGAATATCAAGTTTTCGAAAAACTCACCGGCGAAAACAGATTAACAAGCAAATCAAGTTTTCGAAACATTCATTGGCGAAAACTGATGAATATCAAGTTTTCGAGACACTCACCGGCGAAAACCGATGAATATAAACTTTTCGAAACACTCATCGTCGAGAACTGATGAATATCAACTTTTCGAATCAATCTTCGGCGAAAACTGATTAACAAGAAAATCAAGTTTTCGAAACACTCATTGGCGACAACTGATGAATATCAAGTTTTCAAAACACTCCTCGGCGAAAACTGATTAACAAGAAAATGAAGTTTTCGAAACACCCAATTGCGAAAACTATTGAATATCAAGTTTCGGAAACATTAATCGGCGAAAACTTATGAATATCAAGTTTCCGAAACACTCACCGGAAAAAACTTATGAATATCAAGTTTTCGAAACACTCATCGGCGAAAATGGTTAACAAGAAAATCAAGTTTTCGAAACACTCACCGGCGAAAACTGATGAATATTAAGTTTTCGAAAAACTCATCGGCGAAAATTGATGAATATCAAGTTTTCAAAACACTCATCGGTGAAAACTAATCAACAAGAAAATCAAGTTTTCGAAACACTCATTGGCGAAAACTGATGAATATCATGTTTTCGAAACACTCATCGGCGAAAACTGATGAATATCAAGTTTTGAAACAGTCATCGGCGAAGACTGATTAACAAGAAAATCAAGTTTTCGAAACACTCTTTGGCGAAAATTTATGAATATCAAGTTTCCGAAACACAAATCGGCAAAAACTAATGAATGTCAAGTTTTCGAAATACTCAACGGCGAAAACTGATTAACAAGCAAATCAAGTTTTCGAAACACTCATTGGCGAAAACTGATGAATATCAAGTTTCTGAAACAATAATCGACGAAAACTAATGAATATCAAATTTCCTAAACACTCATCGGCGAAAACTGATAAACAAGAAAATCAATTTTTCGAAACACTGATTGGCGAAGATTGATTAATATCATGTTTCCGAAACACTAATCGGCGAAAACTGATGAATATCAAGTTTTCGAATCAATCATCGGCGAAAACTGATTAACAAGAAAATGAAGTTTTTAAAACACTCATTGGCGACAACTGATGAATATCACGTTTTCGAAACACTCCTCGGCGAAAACTGATTGACAAGAAAATCAAGCTTTCGAAACACTAATCGGCGAAAACTGATTAACAAGAAAATCAAGTTTTCGAAACACTCATTGGCGAAAACTGATGAATATAAAGTTTCCGAAACACTCATTGGCGAAAACTGATGAATATCAAGTTTTTAAAACACTCATTGGCGAAAATTGATAAACAAGAAAATCAAGTTTTCGAAACACTCATTGGCGAAAACTGATGAATATCAAGTTTTCAAAACACTCATCGGCGGAAACTGATTTACAAGAAAATTATGTTTTCGAAACACTTATTGACGAAAATTGATGAATATCAAGTTTTTGAAATACTCACTAGCGGGAATTGATTAACAAGAAAATAAAGTTTTCGAAACACTCATTGGCGAAAACTGATGAATATGATGTTTCGAAAACACTAATCGACGAAAACTTATGAATAATAAGTTTTCGAAACAATCATCGGCGAAAACTGATTAACAAGAAAATCAAGTTTTCGAAACAGTCATTGGCGAATACAGATGAATATCAGGTGTTCGAGACACTCACCGGCGAAAACTGATGAATATCAAGTTTTCGAAACACTCATCGGCGAAAAATGATTAACAAGAAAATAAAGTCTTCGAAACATTCATTGGCGAAAACTGATGAATATCAAGTTTTCGAGACACTCAACGGCGAAAACTGATGAATATCATGTTTTCGAAACTCTCATCGTCGAAAACTGATGAATATCAAGTTTTCGAAACTCTCATCGTCGAGAACTGATGAATGTCAAGTTTTCGAATCAATCAACGGCAAAAACTGATTAACAAGAAAATCAAGTTTTCGAAACACTCATTGGCGACAACTGATGAATATCAAGTTTTCGAAACACTCCTCTGTGAAAAACTGATTGACAAGAAAATCAAGTTTTCGAAACACTCATTTGCGAAAACTGATGAATACCAAGTTTTCAACACACTATTTGGCGAAACTGATGAATATCAAGTTTTCGAAAGACTCCTCGACGAAATAAAATTAACAAGAAAATCAAGTTTTCGAAACACTCATTGGAGAAAACTAATGAATATCAAGTTTTCGAAATATTCACAGACGAAAACTGATGAATATCAAGCTTTCGAAACACTCATTGGCGGAAACTAATTAACAAGAAAAACAAGTTTGCGAAACAATCATTGGCAAAAACTGATGAATATCAAGATTTCAAAACACTAATCGACGAAAACTAATGAATATCAAGTTTTCGAAACACTCATCGGGGAAAATAGATTAACAAGAAAATCATGTTTTCAAAACACTCATTGGCAAAAACTGATGAATATCAAGTTTTCAAAACACTCATCGGCGAAAACTGATGAATATCAAGTCTTCGAAACACTCATCGGCGAAAACTGATCAACAAGAAAATCAAGTTTTCGAAACATTCATTGGCGAAAACCGATGAATATCAAGTTATCGAGACGATCACCGGCAAAAACTGATGAATATCAACTTTTCGAAACACTCATCGGCGAAAACTGATTAACAAGAAAATCAAGTTTTCGAAATACTCATTGGCGAAAACTGATGAATATCAAGTTTTCGAAACACTCCTCGGCTAAAACTGATAAAAAGGAAAATCAAGTTTTTGAAATATTCAATTGCGAAAACAGATGAATATAAAGTTTCGGAAACAGTAATCGGCGAAAACTTGTGAATATCAAGTTTTCGAAACACTCATTGGCGAAAACTGATTAACAAGAAAATGAAGTTTTCGAAACATTCGTCGGCGAAAACTTATGAAGATCAAGTTTTCGAAACACTCATCGCCGAAAACTGATTAACAAGAAAATCAAGTTTTCGAAACATTCATTGGCGAAAACAGATGAATATCAAGTTTCCAAAACAATCACCGGCGAAAACTGATGAATATCAAGTGTTCGAAACACTCATCGGCGACTACTGATCAATATCAAATTTTCGAAACATTCATCGGCGAAAACTGATAAACAAGAAAATCAAGTTTTCGAAACACTCATTGGCGAAAATTAATGAATATCAAGTTTTCTAAACACTCATCGGCGAAAACTGATTTACAAGAAAATCAAGTTTTAGAAACACTCATTGGCAAAAACTAATGAATATCAAGTTTCCGAAACACTAATCGGCGGAAACTTATGAACATCATGTTTTCTTAACACTCATCGGCGAAAACTAATTAACAAGAAAATCAAGTTTTCGAAACCTTCATCGGCGAAAACTGATGAATATCTTGTTTTCGAAACACTCACTAGCGAAAACTGATAAATATCAAGTTTTCGAAACACTCATCGGCGAAAACTGATAACAAGAAATATAAGTTTTCGAAAGACTCAGTGGCGAAAACTGATGAATATCAAGTTTTCGAAACACTCATCGGCGAAAACTGATTAACAAGAAAATCAAGTTTTCGAAACACTCATCGGCGAAAACTAAATAATATCATGTTTCTGAAACATTCTTCGGCGAAAATTGATTAATATCAAGTTTTCGAAACACTCATCGACGAAAACTGATTAGCAAGAAAGTCAAGTTTTCGAAACACTCATTGGCGAAGACTGATGAATATCATGTTTTTGAAACACTTATTGACGAAAACTAATGATTATCAAGTTTTTGAAACACTCATCGGCGAAAACTGATTAACAAGAAAATCAAGTTTTCGAAACACTCATTGGCGAAAATTGATTAACAAGAAAATCAAGTTTTTGAAACACTCATTGGTGAAAATTAATGAATATCAAGTTTTCGAAACACTCACCGGCAAAAATTGATGAATATCATGTTTTTGAAACACTCATCGACGAAAACTAATTAACAAGAAAATCAAGTTTTCGAAACACTCATTGGTGAAAACTAATGAATATCATGTTTTCGAAACATTCATCGGCGAAAATAGTTGAATATCAAGTTTTCGAAACACTCACCGGCGAAAACTAATTAACAAGAAAATCATGTTTTCGAAACACTCACCGGCAAAAACTGATTAACAAGAAAATCAAGTTTTTGAAACATTCATCGGCAAAAATTGATGAATATCAAGTTTTCGAAACACTCACCGGCGAAAACTAATGAATATCAAGTTTTCGAAACACTCATCAGCGAAAACTTATTAAAAAGAAAATTAAGTTTTCGAAACACTCATTGGCGAAAACTGAAGAATATCAAGTTTCCGAAACACTAATCAGCGAAAACTAATGAATATCAACTTTTCGAAACACTCAACGGCGAAAAACTGATTCACAAGAAAATCATGTTTTCGAGACACTAATTGGCCAAAACTGATGAATATCTAGTTTCCGAAACATTAATCGGTGAAAACTAATGAATATCAAGTTTCCGAAACACTAATCGGCGAAAACTAATGAATATCAAGTTTTCGAAACACTTAACGACGAAAACTGATTCACAAGCAAATCATGTTTTCGAAACACTAATTGGCCAAAACTGATGAATATCTAGTTTCCAAAACATTAATCGGCGAAAACTAATGAGTATCAAGTTTTCGAAACACACACCGGCGAAAACTAATTAAGAAGCAAATCAAGTTTTCGAAACACTCATCGCCGAAAACTAATTAACAAGAAAATCAATTTTTCGAACTCATTGGCGAAACTGATGAATATCGTGTTTCTGAAACACTAATCAACGAAAACTGATGAATATCAACTTTTCGAATCACTCATCGGCGAAAACTGATTAACAAGAAAATCAAGTTTTCGAAACACTCACCGGCGAAAACTGATTAACAAGAAAATCAAGTTTTCTAAACACTCATTGGCAAAAACTGATGAATATCAAGTTTCCGAAGCACTCACTGGCAAAAACTGATGAACATCAAGTTTTCCAAACACTCATCGGCGAAAACTGATTAACCATAAAATCAAGTTTTCAAAACTCTCATTGGCGAACACTAATGAATATCAAGATTCCGAAACACTAATCGACGAAAACTGATGAATATCAAGTTTTCGAAACACTCATCGGCGAAAATTGATTAACAAGAAAATCAAGTTTTCGAAACACTCATTGGCGAAAACTGATAAATATCAACTTTTCGAAACACTAGTCAGCGAAAACTAAGGAATATCAAGTTTTCAAAATACTCACTGACGAAAACTAAATAACAAGAAAATGAAGTTTTCGAAACACTCTTTTGCAAAAACTCATTAACAAGAAAATCTTCTTTTCGAAACACTCATTGGCGAAAACTGGTGAATATGATATATCTGAAACAATCAACAGCGAAATCTGCTGAATATCAAGTTATTGAAACACTCATCGGTGAAAACTGATTAACAAGAAAATCAAGTTTTCGAAACACTCATTGGCGAAAACTGATGAATATCAAGTTTTCGAAACACTCACCGGCGAAAACTGATTAACAAGAAAATCAAGTTTTCGAAACACTCAATTGCGAAAACTGATGAATATCAAGTTTTCGAAACACTAATCGCCGAAAACTAATGAATATCAACTTTTCGAAACACTCATCTGCGAAAACTGATTAACAAGAAAATCTAGTTTTGGAAACACTCATTGGAGAAAACTGATGAATATCAAATTTTTGAAACACTCACGGGCAAAAACAGAAGAATATCAAGTTTTCGAATCACTCAACGCCGAAAAATGATTCAGAAGAATATGAAGTTTTCGAAACATTCATTGGCGAAAACTAATGAATATCAAGTTTTCGAAACACTCATCGGCGAAAACTGATTAACAAGAGAAACAAGTTTTCGAAACACTCATTGGTGAAAACTGATCAATATCAAGTTTTCAAAACACTTATCGGCGAAAACTGATGAATATCATGCTTTCGAAACACTCATATGCGAAAGCTTATTAACAAGAAAATCAAGTTTTCGAAACACTCATTGGCGAAAATTGATGAATATCATGTTTTCGAAACACTCAACGGCGAAAACTGATGAATATCAAGTTTTTGAAACACTCATCGGCGAAATCTGATTAATAAGAAAATCAAGTTTTCCAAACACTCATTGGCGAAAACTGATGAATATCAAGTATTCGAAACACTCATCGGCGAAAACTGATTAACAAGAAAATCGAGTTTTCGAGACACTCATTGGCGAAAACTGATGAATATCAAGTTTCCGAAACATTAATCAACGAAAACTGATGAATATCAACTTTTCGAAACACTCATCGACGAAGACTGATTAACAAGAAAATCAAGTTTTCGAAACACTCATTGGCGAAAACTGATGAATATCAAGTTTTTGAAACACTCACCGGCAAAAACTGAAGTATATCAACTTTTCCAAACACTCATTAGCAAAAATTGATTAACAAGAAAATCATGTTTTCGAAACACTCTTTGGTGAAAACTGATGAATATCAAGTTTTTGAAACACTAATCGGAAAAAACTGATGAAAATCAAGTTTTTGAAACACTAATCTGCAAAAACTGATCAACAAGAACATCAAGTTTTCGAAACACACATAGGCGAAAACTGATGAATATCAAGTTTTCAAAACACTAATCAGCGAAAACTGATGAATATCTAGTTTTGGAAACTTTCATCGGTGAGAACTAATTAAGAAGAAAATCATGTTTTTGAAACACTCAATTGTAAAAGCTGATGAATATCAAGTTTCCGAAACACTGTTTGGCGAAAATTGATGAATATCGAGTTTTCTAAACACTCATCGGCGAAAACTGATTAACAAGAAAATAATGTTTTCGAAACACTCATTGGCAAAAACTGATGAATATCAAGTTTTCGAAACACTCATCGGCGAAAACTGATTAACAAGAAAATCAATTTCTTGAAACACTCATTGACGAAAACTGGGCAATATCAATTTTTCAAAACACTCGTTGGTGAACATTGATTAACAAGAAAAACAAGTTTTCAAAACACTCATTGGTAAAAACTGATGAATATCAAGTTTTGAAAATACTCATCGGCGAAAACTGATGAACATCAAGTTTTCGACACACTCATCGGCGAAAACTTATTAACAAAGAAAATCAACTTTTCGAAACATTCGTTGGCGAAAACTGATGAATATCAAGTTTTTGAAACACTCACCGGCGAGAACTGATGAATATCAAGTTTTCGAAACACTCATCGGCGAAAATTGATTAACAAGAAAATCAAGTTTTTGACACACTCATTAGCGAAAACTGATGAATATCAAGTTTTAGAAACACTCATTGGTGGAAATTAATTAACAAGAAAATCAAGTATTCGAAACACAAATCGACGAAAACTGATAAACAAGAAAATCAAGATTTCGAAATGTAAAGTCCTAGTTTCTTTATTGATTTTAGTTGCGGAATTAGGTTATTTACTTAACTTCTTCAAATCCCGGTCTAATTTTTTTTCTTTTTCCTTTCATGAAGTTAAATGTTTCCCCTAAGGATCGCTTACTCTCGGTTGGTTATTTTAACCTAAGAAACTAGAAGTTACATGTTTGATACTCTCGCGCTTTCCCAAAATACACATACAAACAAAGTCAAGTGAAAATGAGGTACTATACCTCCGCATATTACCTAAGCAGTTTGAAACCTAAGTCTACAGCATATAATTCATACATGCATATATATACAGACATAAGTATCAAACTTAGTGGCTCGCAGACCCAAAATAGTCAGTACTAAAGTCTATACTAGAGTGACCTCAGAGTCACTGCCAAAATGTGAGTCAGCTCCTGCTACTTGTCCATCTCACCCCTTTCTAAGTCCCTGGGCATTCTCAACCGAAGGGAAGAAGAAAGGAATGTTAACTACCTTCAGGATTTGGAAGTATCCCAGAAGCGGTACCTCCAGGAGCTCTACCTCAATCTCCAGCAACAGAATGTACCTGGGCATCTGAACACACTAACGGAATGAGTTATAAAAGCCGAGTAACATAGATTACTAATTTTATTCAAAGACTCATAAGTGATTTAACTTTACTACTAAGAATACAAAAAATACGTCCTTCTCAATTAACATATACAATAAACTTGACATACATCAATTACATGATATTTCCACTTTCAGAGAGAAAGCAATACATTAATCACCATATATTTCCATTTATACAGATTCAAAGATATATGGCCATGCTGAAAGCTCTAAACAGATCAAAAGTCATTTTGATTTTAAAAACATGCATATTTACCACTATATGCAATTTTCCGCCATGCCAGTCTTTTCAAAATGTACATGTTTACCTCTACATGCAACCATCAAGTCTCTCCAGGACCTGTTACAACTAGTTAAACCATTACCATCAATTCAAAACAATCTAATGAAACAGGACAATACCGACTTACCATCCCAGGGCATCCCCCGGTGTGCGCACAAAGTTAGAACCTTAGGATCACCAGTCCCGAATTTGATTATTTCCTCACTAGTTGCTAGGCAGCTACGTCCCGGACGCGTTCCTAGCCAACCTAGTGTGTCCTCTTCATACAGATCAAATTATTCAATATAACTTTTATTCACAGGCAATATTTACTCAGTTGTCAAACCAATTGCCTCTCCAGGGCATCAAAACACAAACACTGCCTCTCCAGGGCAAATTTACCATTTTACCCCTCCAAGGGCATATGCACATCAACATACAGGTGCATGCTTAAAAATTTGCCCTTCTAGGCATTCTAGTTTCGCAGATGCATGCTTAAAGTAAATTTCATGATTTGGATGCCACACACTTAAATTGTCTGATTAAATCAATAAATTCAACCACTGGTCAACAAGAGTCAACCAAAAGTCAGCCATCCTGTCAAATATAACTACCATCACAAGTAACAAGCATAACCATCAATTTAATCATCCAAAGATCAAGAAATTTCACAACCAGCATCATTAAACCATACATAACAGCATAAATCAGTTTTCCAATAAAGACAATTGCATTTGGACCTTTAAATTCACAAATCTTTTCAAAAGAGTCCATTTCTTTAAAATAAGGAAATTTAGGGTTCATTTCAAGTATTTAGACTTCACTCAGCCATCCAAAGAGTCAATTAGGACCCGCTACACACATCCAGAAAATCCCAACAGAATTGAACCAGAATTTGGGTAGAAATAGGACATTTTAGTTTTTATCAAGTTTTTCTTGCAAATTAGTCCCTATTAAGACCCAAATTCTGTTCTGGGTTGTTTCAAGCCAAAACCAGGGTGCAGAAAGTACCTAAAAGCTAATTGGGACTTGTTCATGCAGTTTTCACAGAAAAATAGCAACCAGAAGACATACTGTTGCAGCAAAACCCATAAATTTTCCCAAAAATCAAGTTGAGCATAGAATGGGGTTAGAGGCCACTCTGACCACCTCCTTGCCAACACATAGGTCCATACTAACATACAGAACCAGAAAGTACAGAAATTTTACCACAGATAGCTCAGTTTACACAGATTTTGAAAAAGGGGCAAAAATAGAAAAATTCATTCAGTTTAGTCCCTACTACCTCTCCTTTTATGTTTTAAGCCCTCACCAGCCCATTCTAGTGCCTCCCAAGCATATTTAGGCTACTTGTGACTTGCACAGCAAGTTGGTGCAGCCACATTAGTACAGAGCTACTGTTTTTGCACATATTTTCCTTCCTTTTTGCCATTCCCTTTCTTTTGATTCCTCTAGTTACTTAGGGTGCTTAAACTAGATCAAACAAGGGTTCTAGAGCATTTACAAGGTGACTAACTACTTCATAGATTCCCACACCAGTAACTTTCAGAAAAAGCACCAAAGTTCATAGCCACACTAGCATGAATACATCACAATTTCATTTTTTGGCATACCTAGACCTTTCTTCTAGATAATTTAGACCACAACAAGCATTTCCTAGGTTGTGGCAGCTAGAACACTCACATGATGTACCCTAAACAAAATTTACAGACTTTGACTCCCCACTTTAAAAAAAAACTTAAGCTTTTCTCAAAAATCAGAATTTTTTACTTTCTTAGTTTTCATGAGTTTCAAAATAGCCATTCTAGCAATTGGTAGGTCTATTTCAACATGTAGCCACTGTGGAAAAACAGAAAAATACCTTGGGAAAGGTACACTCACCTCCCAGCAATGATTCAAAGATGGTTTACCAACCATTTTATGTCAAAAAGTTCTTTCCCTCCATATACTCTACTCTTGCAATATCACTGAAAATTTCCTTTCTGTTTCCATCTCTTTACTGCATTCTCCCCCCGTTTTAAAACTTACCAACTACCATTTTTCAGCAGAGTAACATTAGAAAACAGAAAACTTTACAGAAGAATGACAGAAATGAAAAGGCAAGTACAATTTTCAGTGAAGGAGAAATGTTTAGTTTGAAATGCTGGAAATCATCCCCTGTACCCGTAGCTACCTGAGTGACCACAGCAAGTTTCTACCACCTAGAGGTCCTAATAACCTTTTCCTAACCATTTCTACTTAGTTCATGACTCAAAAAACCAAAAGTACCAAATTCAACAAGCATACAGAATAATATCAGAAAGTATCAATTTTTAGCAGAAAATTTACAATATTTCGAGGCTCTGAACCCATCTACGGCAGCCTCGGATCATGCATGCATTGAGGGGCTTTTAAAGATTATCTTCTTAGCTTTCTAATGACTGCTCACACGCTCCAATTGGATAATAGATGAAGGAGATATGCCTCATGGAAGCTTCACTGCCCGAAACAGGGCATTCTGTGGCAGCCTCGGGAAAATGAGTCACAGAGGCTCATACCACCGTTTCTAGTGGATGCTCTTGGCCCAATGACGGAGAAGGAAGGGTAACACTACGTTACCTTGATTTCTAGAAGAAGAGACACGGATTTGGACCTCTGAGTAGCTTGGGCAAATTGATGCAAACACAACAGATTTCTAGTTTGTGGGTGTGTGTGGATTCGAGCTTTTTTCTCCGTCTCCAGCTGCTATCCTTCGATTCCCCTAGCACATACATAGTCTCAGCCACTCTTTGAACTTATCATCTCTTGCTCTCAGCCCTTAATTCTGGTTTTAGGTTGCTGGAGCCTATCCCTCTCGGTTTCACTTCTCTCTTATAACACTAAGGGCATGTGGAGTGGCAATGATGAGTGTAGTGAGGTGTTTGCTGGCTGAGGCTCGTGGATTAGTGTTAGGACACCTATTAGGGGCGTGCTGGCAGCTTCAGGAACCGTTTGGGTGGGTAATTAGAAACTTAGGTCTCGGGTAGGCTTTAATCTAGGTGCATTAGTGGTTGATACTTGGGGGCTTGTTTAATTTAAGCTGTAAATTAGTTAGTCACGGTTTCCAGCCTCAATCCTCTTCACTCTGGTCTTGTACTTTGCTTACTCGCGTTGCTGGGTGTGGTAACTACCTTGATTGCGTCGTTAATTGGCTTTAAAAACAGTAGATTCGGTTACAAGTGCTTAGAGGCATTAAAGGGATTTATTTGTGATAAATTTCCTATTTATTGCTATTTTTAAAAAGTGTAACTTACTTAATCATGTTTGTTTTTGATTTAATTTCATGGCTGGTACCTTGTACGATAGTTTAGGGTGTCTCTAAGTGGTTAAATTGGGCTTCCTTAGGCCTTAAGTAAGCTAAAGGGCTAAAACTCCAATTTTTCAGTTCTTTCATTTTAGTCCTGCGTTTTTACTGGAGAAAATGTGTCCTTTTAGGACTTTTCTTGAGGTTGGGGTCCCTTCGTTAGGTCTTAGGGTATCTCTAGAGTGTCCTAGGGTATTTTTCTAGGGTCAAATAGGTCTTTTCTGCCCTATTTAATTCCATAAAAAAAGGTTAAAAACTAACTTATTCTTTTCAATTTAGTCCCCAGGGTTAGGGTTAAGGTTCCTCTGATCATTTTTCTCTGGTTTTTCGGTCTCTTGACCGCTAGTTAGGGTTTCATAGACTTAATTACAAACAAAAATAAAGGCAAACACATCCAAACACTTGAAAATCAAAATATCAAACAACTCAACACAAAAGTCAACAACTTAGAAAAAGTCAACACTTTGACTTTTTGGTCAAAGTTGGATTTCCATTTTTGGGATGTTACACGAAACACTCATTAGCGAAAACTGATGAATATCAAGTTTTCTAAACACTCACCGGCGAAAACTGATGAATATCATGAAACACTCTTCGGCGAAAACTGATTAACAAGAAAATCAAGTTTTCGAAAGACTCATTGGCGAAAACTGATGAATATCAAGTTTTCGAAAGACTCACCGGCGAAAACTGATTAATATCAAGTTTTCTAAACACTCATCGGCGAAAACTGATTAACAAGAAAATCAAGTTTTCGAAACACTCATTGGCGAAAACTGATGAATATCAAGTTTTCGAAACAATCACCAGCGAAAACTGATGAATCTCAAGTTTTCGAAACACTCATCGGCAAAAACTGATTAACAAGAAAATCAAGTTTTCGAAACACTCATTGGCGAAAACTGATGAATATCAGGTTTCTGAAAAACTCGCAAACGAAAACTAATAAACAAGATAATCAAGTTTTCGAAACACTCATTCACAGAAAACTGATGAATATCATGATTTTGAAATAATCATCGGCGAAAACTGATGAATAACAAGTTTTCAAAACACTAATCGACGAAAACTGATTAACAAAAAAATAAAGTTTTCGAAGGTCTCAATGGCAAAAATATATGAGTATCAAGTTTTCGAAACACTGATCTACGAAAACTGATTAACAAGGAAATCAAGTTTTCGAAACCCACATTGTTGAAAATTGATGAATATCAAGTTTTCAAAACACTCATCGGCAAAAACTGATGAATATCATGTTTTTAAAACACTCATCAGCAAAAACTGATTAACAAGAAAATCAAGTTTTCGAAACACTCATTGGCGAAAATTGATGAATATCATGTTTTTGAAACACTCACTGGCAAAAATTGATTAACAAGAAAATCAAGTTTTCGAAACACTCATTGGCAAAAACTAATGAATATCAAGTTTCCGAAACACTCATCGGCGAAAACTAATGAATATCAAGTTTCTGAAACACTCATTAACGAAAACTGATGAATATCAAGTTTTCGAAACACTCATTGGCGAAAACTGATCAATATCAAGTTTTCGAAACACTCATTGGCGAAAACAGATTAACAAGCAAATCAAGTTTTCGAAACACTCATTGGCGAAAACTGATGAATATCAAGTTTCCAAAACACTAATCTGCGAAAATTGATGAATATCAAGTTTTCGAAACACTCATCGACGAAAACTGATAAACATAAAAATCAAGTTTTCGAAACACTCATTGCCGAAAACTAATGAATATCATGTTCTCGAAATACTAATCGGCCAAAACTGATGAATATCAAGTTTTTGAAGCAATCATCGGCGAAAACTGATTAACAAGAAAATCAAGTTTTCGAAACACTCATTGGCGAAAACTGATGAATATCATGTTTTCGAAACACTCATCGACGAAAACTGATTAACAAGAAAATCAAGTTTTCGAAACACTGATTGGCGAAAACTGATGAATATTAAGTTTCCAAAACACTAATCGGCGAAAACTAATGAATATGAAGTTTTCGAAACACTCTTCTGCGAAAATTGATTAACAAGAAAATCATGTTTTCGAAACAATCACCAGCGAAAATTGATGTATATCAAGTTTTCGAAACACTCATCGACAGAAACTGATTAAAAAGAAAATCATATTTTTAAAACACTCACTGGCGAAAACTGATTAACAAGAAAATCAAGTTTTGGAAACACCCATTGGCAAAAACTGATGAATATCAAGTTTTCAAAACACTCACCAGCAAAAACTTATGAATATCTAGTTTTTCGAACACTCACCGGCGAAAACTGATTAACAAGAAAATGAAGTTTTCGAAACACTCATCGGCAAAACTGATGAATATCAAGTTTTCGTAACAGTCCTCAACGAAAACTGATCAACAAGAATATCAAGTCTTCGAAACACTCTTCGGCGAAAACTGATTAACAAGGAAATCAAGTTTTCGAATCATTCATTGGCAAAAACTGATGAATATCAAGTTTTCGAAACACTCATCAGCGAAAACTGATGAATATCAAGTTTTTAAAACACTCATCGACAAAAACTGATTAACAAGAAAATCAAGTTTTTGAAACACTCATCGGCGAAAACTAATGAATATCAAGTTTTCGAAACACTCACCGGCGAAAACTGATTAACAAGAAAATCAAGTTTTCGAAACACTCATTGGCGAAAACTGATGAATATCAAGTTTTTGAAACACTAACTGATGAAAATTGATGAATATCAAGTTTTCGAAACACTCATCGGCGAAAACTGATTAACAAGAAAATCATGTTTTCAAAACACACATTAGTGAAAACTGATAAAGAAGAAAATCAAATTGTCGAAACACTCATTGGCGAAAACTAATGAATATCATGTTTTTGAAACACTCATCGGCGAAAACTGATGAATATCAAGTTTTCGAAACACTCATCGGTGAAAATTGATTAACAAGAAAATCAAGTTTTTGAAACACTCATTGGCGAAAACTGATGAATATCAAGTTTCTGAAACACTCACTGGCAAAAACTGATAAATATCATGTTTTTAAAACACTCACCGGCAAAAACTGATTAACAAGAAAATCAAGTTTTCGAAACATTGATTGGACAAAACTGATGAATATCAAGTTCTCGAAACACTCACCGGCGAAAACTAATGAATATCGAGTTTTCGAAATTCTCATCGGCGAAAACTGATCAACAAGAAAATCAAGTTTTCAAAAGACTCATTGGCGAAAACTGATGAATATCAAGTTTTCCAAAGACTCACCGGCGAGAACTGTTGAATAACAAGTTTTTGAAACACTCATCGGCGAAAACTGATTAACAAGAAAATCATGTTTTCCAAACATTGATTGGAGAAAACTGATGAATATCAAGTTCTCGGAACACTCACCGGCGAAAACTAATTAATATCAAGTTTTCTAAACACTCATCGGCGAAAACTGATTAACAAGAAAATCAAGTTTCCGAAACATTCATTGGCGAGAACTGACGAATATCAAGTTTTCGAAACACTCATCAACAGAAACTGATTAACAAGAAAATCAAGTTTTCGAAACACTCATTGGCGAAAACTGATGAATATTAACTTTTCAAAACACTCACCGGCGAAAATTGAGGAATATCAAGTTGTCGAAACACTCATCGGCGACAAGTGATTAACAAGAAAAACAAGTTTTCGAAACACTCATTGGCGAAAATTGATGAATATCAAGTTTTCGAAACACTAATCGTCAGAAACTGATTAACAAGAAAATCATGTTTCGAAAGACTCAATGGCGAAAACTGTTGTATATCAAGGTTTCGAAACACTCACCGGCGAAAACTGATTAACAGGAAAATCAAGTTTTCGAAACATTCATCGGCGAAAACTGATGAATATCAAGTTTCTGAAACACTAATCGGAGAAAACTGATGAATATCAGCTTTCCGAAACACTCATCTACGAAGACTGATAAAAAAGGAAATCAAGTTTTTGAATTACTCATTGGCGAAAACTGATGATTATCAAGTTTTCGAAACACTCATCGGCGAAAACTGATTAACAAGAAAATCAAGTTTTCGAAACACTCATTGGCGAAAACTTATGAATATCAAGTTTCTGAAACACTAATCGGCGAAAACTAATGAATATGAAGTTTTCAAAACACTCAACGGCGAAAATTGATAAACAAGGAAAACAAGTTTTCGAAACACTCATTGGCGAAAACTGATGAATATCAAGTTTCCGAAACACTCACCGGCGAAAATTAATGAATATCAAGTTTTCAAAACACTCATCGGTAAAAACTGATTAACAAGCAAATCAAGTTTTCGAAACACTCATTGGCGAAAACTGATGAATATCATGTTTTCAAAACCCTCACTGGCCAAAACTGATAAATAAGAAAATCAGGTTTTCGAAACACTCATCGGTGAAAACTGATGAATATCATATTTTCGAAACACTCACCGGCGAAAACTGATGAATATCAACTTTTCGAAACACCTATCGGCGAAAACTGATTAACAAGAAAATCATGTTTTTGAAACACCCAACGGCAGAAACTGATTAATAAGAAAATCAAGTTTCGAAACACTCATTGGCGAAAATTGATGAATATCATCTTTCTGAAACACTCACCTGCGAAAACTGATTAACAAGCAAATCAAGTTTTCGAAACTCTCATTGGCGAAAACTCATGAATATCAAGTTTCCGAAACACTAATCTGCGAAAACTAATGAATATGAAGTTTTCGAAACACTCATCGGCGAAAACTGATAAACAAGAAAATAAAGTTTTCGAAACTCACATTGGCTTAAAACTTATGAATATCAATTTTTCGAAACACTAATCGGTGAAAACTGATGAATATCAAGTTTTCGAAACATTCATCGGCGAAAACTAATTAACAAGAAAATCAAGTTTTCGAAAGACTCATTGGCGAAAACTAATGAATATCAAGTTTTCGAAACACTCACCGGCGAAAACTGATGAATATGAAGTTTTCGAAACACTCATCGGCGAAAACTGATTAAGAAGAAAATCAAGTTTTCAAAATATTCGTTTGCGAAAACTTATGAATCTCAAGTTTTCGAAACACTCATCGGCAAAAACTGATTAACAAGAAAATCAAGTTTTCGAAACACTCATTGGCGAAAACTAATGAATGTCATGTTGTCGAAACATTCAGCGGCGACAACTGATTAACAAGAAAAACAAGTTTTCGAAACAGTCATTGGCGAAAACTGATGAATATCAAGTTTTCGAAACACTAATCGGCAGAAACTGATTAACAAGAAAATCAAGTATTCGAAAGACTCAATGCGAAAACTGATGTATATCAAGTTTTCGAAACACTTACCGACGAAAACTGATGAATATCAAGTTTTCGAAACATTCATTGGCGAAAACTGATTAACAAGAAAATCAAGTTTTCGAAACACTCATTGCCGAAAACTGATGAATATCATGTTTCCGAAACACTAATCGGCGAAAACTAATGAATATCATGTTTTCGAAACAATCATGGGCGAAAACTGTAAACAAGAAAATTAAGTTTTCGAAACACTCCTTGGCGAAAATTGATGAATATCAAGTTTCCGAAACACCTATCAGCGAAACTGATGAATATCAAGTTTTCCAAACACTCATCGGCCGAAAATTGACAAAGAAGAAAATCATGTTTTCGAAACACTCATTGGCGAAATCTGATGAATATCAAGTTTCCGAAACACTAATCGGCGAAAATTGATGAATATCAACTTTTCGAAACACTCATCGGCGAAAATTGATTAACAAGGAAATCAAGTTTTCGAAACACTCATTCGCAAAAACTGATGAATATCATGTTTCTGAAACACTAATCAACAAAAACTAATGAATATCAAGTTTTCGAAACACTCAACGGCGAAAATTGATTAACAAGCAAATCAAGTGTTCAAAACACTCATTGGCGAAAACTTGTGAATATCAAATTTTTGAAACACTCATTGGCGAAAACTGATGAATATCATGTTTTCGAAACACTCATCGGCGGAAACTGATTAACAAGAAAATCAAGTTTTCGAAACACTCATTCGCGAAAACTAATGAAGATAAAGTTTTCGAAACACTCACCGCCGAATACTGATGAATATCAAGTTTTCTAAACACTCACCGGCGAAAACTGATTAACAAGAAAATAAAGTTTTCGAAACACTCATTGGCGAAAATTGATGAATATCAAGTTTTCGAAACACTCATCGGCGAAAACTGATCAACAAGAAAATCATGTTTCCGAACCATTCATTGGCGAAAACTGATGAATATCAAGTTTTCGAAACACTCACCGGCGAAAACTGATGGATATCATGTTTTCGAAAACCTCATCAGCGAAAACTGATCAAGAAGAAAATCAAGTTTTCGAAATAGTCATTGGCGAAATCTGATGAATATCAAGTTTTCGAAACACTCATTGGCAGAAACTGATTAACAAGAAAATCAAGTTTTCGAAACACTCATTGGCGAAAACTGATGAATATCAAGTTTTGAAAACACTCAATGGCGAAAATAGATGAATATCAAGTTTTTGAAATACTCATCGGAGAAAACTGATTAACAAGAAAATAAAGTTTTCTAAAAGTTCATTGGCGAAAACTGATGAATATGAAGTTTTTAAAACACTCATCGGCGAAAACTAATGAATATCAAATTTTTGAAACACTCATCGGTGAAAACTAATTAACAACAAAGTCAAGTTTTAGAAACACTCATTGGTGAAAACTGATGAATATCAAGTTTTTGAAACACTCACCGGCGAAAAGTGATTAACAAGAAAATCAGGTTTTCAAAACACTCATTGGCGAAAACTAATCAATATAATGTTTCCGAAACACTAATCGGCGAAAACTGATGAATATCAACATTTTGAAACACTCATCGGCGAAGACTAAATAACAAGAAAATCAAGTTTTCGAATTATTCATTGGCGAAAACGAATGAATATAAAGTTTTGGAAACACTCACCGGCGAAAACTGATGAATATCAAGTTTTCGAAACACTCATCGACGAAAACTTATTTACAAGAAAATTAACTTTTCGAAACACTCTTTGGCGAAAACTAATGAATATCAAGATTCCAAAACACTAATCGGCAAAAACTAATGAATATCAAGTTTTCGAAACACTCACCGACGAAAATTGATTAACAAGCAAATCAAGTTTTCGAAACACTCATTGCCGAAAACTGATGAATATCAAGTTTCCGAAACTCTAATCGGCGAAACTGATGAATATGAAGTTTTCGAAACACTCATCGGTGAAAACTGATTAATAAGAAAATCAATATTTCGAAACACTTATTCGCGAAAATTGATGAATATCAAGATTCTGAAACACTAATCGGCGAAAACTGATGAATATCAAGTTTTGAAAACACTCATCGGCGAAAACTGATTAACAAGAAAATCAAGTTTTCGAAACACTCATCGGCGAAAACTGATGAATATCAAGTTTTCGAAACACTCATCGGTGAAAACTAATAAATATCAAGTTTTCGAAACACTCATCGGCGAAAACTGATTAACATGAGAATCAAGTTTTCGAAACACTCAATTGCGAAAACTGATAAATACAAGTTTCCAAAACACTAATCGGCAAAAACTGTTGAATATCAAGTTTCCGAAAGACTCATCGGCGTAAACTGATTAACAAGAAAATCAAGTTTTCGAAACACTCATTATCGAAAACTGATGATTATCAAGTTTCCGAAAGACTCACCGGCGAAAACTGGTGAATATCATATTATCGAAACACTTATTGGGGAAAATTGATTAACAAGAAAATCAAGTTTTCGAAACGCTCATGGGCAAAAACTGATGAATATCAAGTTTTAGAAACACTCATCGGCAAAAATTAATTAACAAGAAAATCAAGGTTTCAAAAAATTCATAGTCGAAAACTGATGAATATCAAGTTTTCGAAACACTGACCGGCGAAAACTGATGAATATCAAGTTTTCGATACACTCATCGGCGAAAACTGATTAACAAGAAAATCTAGCTTTTGAAACACTCATTGGCGAAAACTGATTAATATCAAGTTTTCGATACACTCACCGGAGAAAACTGATTAACAATGAAATCAAGTTTTCGAAACACTTACCGGCGAAAACTGATGAATATCAAGTTCTCGGAACACTCATCGGCGAAATCTGATTAACAAGAAAATCATGTTTTCAAAACACTCATTGGCGAAAACTAATGAATAGCAATTTTTCGAAACGCTCACCAGCGAAAACTAATGAATATCATGTTTTCGAAACACTCATCGACGAAAACCGATTAACCAGAAAATCAAGTTTTTGAAACACTGAATTGCAAAAACTGATGAATATCATGTTTCCGAAACACTAATCGGCAAAACTGATGTATATCAAGTTTTCGAAACACTCATCGGCGAAATTTGATTAAGAAGAAAATCATGTTTTCGAAACACTCATTGGCGAAAACTGATGAATAACAAATTTTCGAAACACTCACCAGCGAAAACAGATGAATATCAAGTTTTCGAAACACTCATCGGCGAAAATTGATTAACAAGAAAATGAAGTTTTCGAAACACTCACTGGCGAAAACTGATTAACAAGAAAATCAAGTTTTCGAAACACTCATTGGCGAAAACTGATGAATATCAAGTTTCCGAAACACTAATCAGCGAAAACTGAGGAATATCATGTTTTCGAAACACTCCTCGCGAAAATTGATGAATATCAAGTTTTCGAAACACTCATCGGCGAAAACTGATGAATATCAAGTTTTTGAAACACTCATCGGCGAAAACTGATTAACAAGAAAATCAAGTTTTCGAAACACTTATTGGCGAAAATTGAAGAATATCAAGTTTCCAAAACACTCACCGGCGAAAATTGATGAATATCAAGTTTTCGAAACACTCATCGAAGAAAACTGCTTAAAAAGAAAATCATGTTTCCAAAACACTCACCGGCGAAAACTGATGAATATCAAGTTTTCGAAACACTCATCGAAGAAAACTGCTTAAAAAGAAAATCAAGTTTTCGGAAACACTCACCGGCGAAAACTGATGAATATGAAGTTTTCAAAACACTCATTGGCAAAAACTGATGAATATTAAGTTCTCGAAACACTCACCAGCGAAAGCTGATTAACAATAAAATCAAGTTTTCGAAACACTCAATGGTGAAAACTAATGAATATCAAGTTTTTGAAACACTAATCGGCGAAAACTGATGAATACCAAGTTCTCGAATCACTCATCGGCGAAAACTGATTAACAAGAAAATCAAGTTTTAGAAACACTCGTTGGCGACAACTGATGAATATCAAGTTTTCGAAACACTCACCAACAAAAACTGATGAATATGAACTTCTTGAAACACTCATCGGCGAAAATTGATTAACAAGACAATCAAGTTTTCGAAACACTCAATAGTGAAAACTGATGAATATCATGTTTCCGAAACACTAATCGGCGAAAACTGATGAATATCATGTTTTCGAAACACACATCGGCGAAAACTTATTAACAAGAAAATCAAGTTTTCGAAACACTGATAGGTGAACACTGATGAATATCCTGTTTTCGAAACACTCACCGGCGAAAACTGATGAATATCAAGCTTTTGATACACTCATCAACGAAAACTGATTAACAAGGAAATCAAGTTTTTGAAACACTCATTGGCAAAAACTGATGAATATCAAGTTTCAAACACTAATCGACGGAAACTGACTAATAAGAAAATTAAGTTTTCAAAAGACTCATTGGCTAAAATTGATGAATATCAAACTATTCGAAACACTTCTTGGCGAAAACTGATGAATACCATGTTTTCGAAACACACACCGACGAAAACTGTTTAAAAAGAAAATCAAGTTTTTAAAACACTCAATGGCGAAAACTGAAGAATATCAAGATTTCGAAACACTAACCGGCATAAACTGCTGAATATCAATTAATCGAAAGACTCATCGGCGAAAACTGATTAACAAGAAAATCAAGTTTTCGAACACTCATTGGCAAAAACTGATGAATATCCAGATTCCGAAACACTAATCATCGAAACCTTATGAATATTAAGTTTTCGAAACACTCATCGGCGAAAATTGATTAACAAGAAAATGAAGTTTTCGAAACACTCATTGGCAAAAACTGATGAATATCAAGTTTTCGAAACACTCATCGGCGAAAAACTGATTAACCAGAAAATCAAGTTTTCGAAACAATCATTGGCGAAAACTGATGAATATCAAGTATCTGAACCACTCATCGACGAAAATTGATGAACAAGAGAATCAAGTTTTCTAAACAGTAATCGGCGAAAACTGATGAATTTTGTGTTTTCGAAACACTCATCGGTGAAAATTGATTAAGAAGAAAATCAAGGTTCCGAAACACTCATCGACAAAAACTGATGAATATCAAGTTTCCGAAACACTCACCGGCGAAAACTGATGAATATCAAGTTTCCGAAACACTCACTCGCGAAAACTGATAAATATCAAGTTTTTAAAACACTCATCAGTGAAAACTGATTAACAAGAAAACCAAGTTTTTGAAACACTCATTGGCGAAAACTGATGAATATCAAGTTTTGGAAACACTCACCGGCGAAAACTAATGAATATCAAGTTTTCGAAACACTCATCGGCGAAAACTGATTGACAAGAAAATCAAGTTTTCGAAACACTCATTGGCGAAAACTGATGAATATCAAGTTTTCAAAACACTCATCGGCGAAAACTGATTAACAAGAAAATCAAGTTTTCGAAACACTCATTGGCGAAAACTGATGAATATCAAGTTTTCGAAACACTCACCGGCGAAAACTGATGAATATCAAACTTTCGAAACACTCACGGCCGAAAATTGATGATTATCAAGTTTTCGAAACACTCATCGGCGAAAACTGATTAACAAGAAAATCAAGTTTTCGAAACAGTCAATTGCGAAAACTGATGAATATTATGTTTCCGAAACACTAATCGGCGAAAACTGTTGAATATCAAGTTTTCGAAACACTCATAGGCGAAAACTTATTAACAAGAAAATCAAATTTTCGAAACATTCATTGGCAAAAACTGGTGAATATAAAGTTTTCAAAACACTCACCGGCGAAAACTGATGAATATTAAGTTTTCGAAATACTTATCGGCGAAAACTGATTAACAAGAAAATCAAGTTTTCAAAATACTCATTGGCGGAAACTAATTAACAAGAAAATCAAGTTTTCGAAAGACTCATTGGCAAAAACTGATGAATATCAACTTTTCAAAACACTCACCGACGAAAACTGATGAATATCAAGTTTTCGAAACACTCATCGGCGAAAACTAATTAACAAGAAATTCAAGTTTTCGAAACACTCATTGGCAAAAACTAATGAAGATCAAGTTTCCGAATCACTAATCAGCGAAAACTGATGAATATCAACTTTTCGAAACACTCATCGGCGAAAACTGATTTACAAGAAAATCAAGTTTTCGAATTGCTTATTAGCAAAAACTGATGATTATTAAATTTTCGAAACACTCATCGGCGAAAATTGATTAACAAGAAAATCAAGTTTTCGAATTACTCATTGGCGAAAATTGATGAATATCAAGTTTTTTAAACATTCATCGGCGAAAACTGAAGAATATCAAGTTTTCCAAACACTCATCGGCGGAATCTGATTAACAAGAAAATCAAGTTTTCGAATCACTCATTGGTGAAAACTGATGAATATCATGTTTTCGAAACACTCATTGGCGAAAAGTGATTAACAAGAAAATCAAGTTTTCGAAACATTGATTTGCGAAAACTGGTGAATATCAAGTTTTCGAAATACTCACCGACGAAAACTGATGTATATCAAGTTTTCGAAACACTCATCGGCGAAAACTGATTAACAAGAAAATCAAGTTTTCGAAACACTTATTGGCGACAACTAATGAATATCAAGTTTTCGAAACACTCACCCGCGAAAACTGATGAATATCAAGTTCTCGGAACACTCATCGGCGAAAACTAATTAATAAGAAAATCAAGTGTTCGAAACACTCATTGGCGAAAACTGATGAGTATCAAGTTTTCGAAACACTCACCGGCGAAAACTGACGAATATCAAGTTTTTGAAACACTCATCGGCGAAAACTGATTAACAAGAAAATCAAGTTTTCGAAACACTCAATTGCGAAAACTGATAAATATCAAGTTTCCGAAAAACTAATTGGCGAAAACTGAGGAATATCAAGTTTTCGAATCACTCATCGACAAAGACTGATTAACAAGAAAATCAAGTTTTCGAAACATTTATTGGCGAAAACTGATGAATATCAAGTTTTCGAAAGACTCACCGGCGAAAACTGATGAATTTCAAGTTTTCGAAACACTTAACGGCGAAAACTGATTAACAAGAAAATCAAGTTTTCGAAACACTCATTGGCAAAAATTGATGAATATCAAGTTTTTGAAACACTCATCGGCGAAAACTGATGAATATCAAGTTTTCGAAACACTCATTGGCGAAAACTGATGAATATCAAGTTTTCAAACACTCAGCGACGAATATTGATTAACAAGAAAATCAAGTTTTCGAAACACTCATTGGCGAAAACTGAAGAATATTAAGTTTCCAAAACACTCACCGGCAAAAACTGATGAATATCAAGTTTTCGAAACACTCATCGAAGAAAACTGCTTAAAAAGAAAATCAAGTTTTCGAAAGACTCATTGGCGAAAAACTGGTGAATATCAAGTTTTCGACACACTCATCGGCGAAAACTGATTAACAAGAAAATCAAGTTTTCGATAGACTCATTGGCGACAACTGATGAATATCAAGTTTTGGAAACAGTCACCGGCGAAAACTGATGAATTTCAAGTTCTTGAAACACTCATCAGCGATAACTGATTAACAAGAAAATCAAGTTTTCGAAACACTCAATTGCGAAAACTGATGAATATCATGTTTCCGAAACACTAATCGGCGAAAACTGATGAATATCAAGTTTTCGAAACACTCATCGGCGAAAACTGATTAACAAGAAAATCAAGTTTTCGAAACACTCATTGGCGGCAACTGATGAATATCAAGTTTTCGAAACACTCACCGGCGAAAACTGATCAATATTAAGTTCTCGAAACACACATCGGCGAAAACTAATTAACAAGAAAGTCAAGTTTTTGAAACACTCAATTGCGATAACTGATGAATATCATGTTTTCGAAACACTCACCGGCAAAAACTGATGAATATCAAGTTTTCGAAACACTCATCGGCGAAAACTGATTAACAAGAAAATCAAGTTTTCGAAACACACATCGGCGAAAACAGATTAACAAGAAAATCAAGTTTTCGAAATCTCATTTGCGAAAACTGAAGAATATCAAGTTTCGGAAACACTCACCGGCGAAAACTAATGAATATAAAGTTTCGAAACACTCATTGGCAAAAACTATTGAATATTAAGTTTTCGAAACACTCACCGGCGAAAACTGATTAACAATAAAATCAAGTTTTCGAAACACTCATTGGCGAAAACTAATGAATATCAAGTTTCCGAAACACTAATCGGCGAAAACTGATGAATACCAAGTTTTCGAATCACTCATCGGCAAAAACTGATTAACAAGAAAATCAAGTTTTCGAAACACTCGTTGGCGACAACTGATGAATATCAAGTTTTCAAAACACTCACCAGCAAAAACTGATGAATATGAACTTCTTGAAACACTCATCGGCGAAAATTGATTAACAAGAAAATGAAGTTTTCGAAACACTCAATTGCGAAACCTGATGAATATTAAGTTTTCGAAACACTAATCGGTGAAAACTGATGAATATCAAGTTTTCGAAACACTGATCGGCGAAAACTGATTAACAAGAAAATCAAGTTTTCGAAACATTCATTGGCGAAAACTGATGAATTTAAAGTTTTCGAAACAGTCACCGGCGAAAACTGATGAATATCAAGTTTTCGAAACACTTATCGGCGAAAACTGATTAACAAGAAAATCATGTTTTCGAAACACTCATTGGCGAAAACTGTTGAATATCAAGTTTTCGAAACACTAATCGGCGGAAACTGACTAATAAGAAAATCAAGTTTTCAAAAGACTCATTGGCTAAAACTGATGAATATCAACTTTTCGAAACACTTCTTGGCGAAAACTAATGAATATCAAGTTTTCGAAACACTCACCGGCGAAAACTGATTAAAAAGAAAATCAAGTTTTCGAAACACTCAATGGCGAAAACTGAAGAATATCAAGTTTCCGAAACACTCAGCCGCTGATAATACCATTATTTACCCTTGTATCTTTTGGCATTTGACAAGCTTTTGTTGAGTTTAAAGAGTCATTATGCATGATTTAATGTTATTCAAGGGGACTTAAGGACTTAAATCACAATCTTGCTAATTCCATGTTTTTATTGAATAAATTGTGATAATTCTCTAGTTTTATTAACTTGAGGGCCTCACAATTGTTTTGGTTGATTTGTAGGTCAACTAGCTTGAGGAATAGCAAGGATTCAAGTGCTAGAGGTCGAGAAAGAAGCTGGAAAGCGAAGCCGGTACAAGATTTGAGGCTTAGAGGCATTTTTGGGCCTATTCTACTGTTCCACCCGCTGCCAGCGGGTAGCCTTGCAAGCTGCCAGCGGGTGGACTTCAGTTTCAGAGCAAAACGTGCGTTTCGAGTAATCCACCCGCTGCCAGCGGGTAGATGACCCGCTGCCAGCGGGTACACCAGTTCTGCACGACTTTCTCGCGATTTTAAGAGCTGAAACGGATGGTGGGCCCACTTTCTCAATGTTTTACCACAAGGGGAGCATACTAGGTCGGATTAGAGGGAATATTCTGAGGTTTTGGAAGCCCTTAACCTAATAAAGAGAAAAACCCACGATTTTGAACACATTGATACAAACAAGCTCTCTCTCCCAAGTCTCTCCACATTTTCCAGCCACACTCACCATTTTCCCTTCATCTTCTCCACTCTCCACACCTATTCAAACCAAATTCCAGCAACCTCCATCATCATCCATGGCTAAGCAAGGGTTGGAGGAGCTTGGTGAAGCATTTCTCTCATCCATGAGTGGCTAAACTTCTTGTGCTTTGGAGGAGGATGATTAGGGCTTGAGCTATGGCATCCAATAGGGAGTTTTTCTTGTTTTCCTACTACTTCTCTTTATGGATTCATGTTTATCTTGTTGATATTGATGAATTTGTATTGATTGTGTCTCCATGGTTGTGGAACTCAACTAGGTTGTAGTTGGACATTAGGAATTTAAATAGACTAGTGATTTGTATTTTGATTCTCCCATTGTGGGTTTTGATTACATTGGATTTGGTTGAATCTTATTGTAATTTTTAATTCATTGTGGAAGTCACTCTAATGACAATGGTAATTGTTGAGTTGAATTCTAGTTTATGTTAAATTCCTCATTTGCTTCATTGATGGTATTTGATTAGGCTTGTTAATTGTCCGGTTGGCTAATTGCATCCTCTAATTAAATTACCTAGGTTTAGTGGTCACTAAACTACTTTAGGAAATGGCCTTTCATTGATTAACTCCATACTTTTTGATAGCAAGGATAGCCCAAAGCATTCTCCAACAAAGCATATTCATCTCATTTCATTCACCTCAATTTACTTTAGCTTTAAAAATATTGAAAAACCCCAAAAAGTGTTAGTTCTAGTTTCATTTAGTTGCATTTAATTCCATTTAGTTTCATTGCACACCAAGTGTTTGTTAAATTGCCTCAAAGACACCCCATTTGTGTTAATTAAGCATATTTGTCCATCGAGTCCATAGGCTCCGCGAGAGAGAATCGACCTAGGTTGTGCCACTAGCTGCACTTTCTAGTATAAATTTTATTGGTGCCGGCCTCGCGACAAGGCCGCGTCACACCAATTTGGCGCCGTTGCCGGGGAGCCATTTTGGTTCTTTGTGCAATTGTGCTAGATTCTCACGAATTGGGTTGTTTTCGCGTGATTTCTTTGGGAATCACATAGTTAGATTGTGTTTTGTTATTGTGTTTTGTGTTTTAAGTTGTGTCTTTTCATTTTAGTGTTTGTTTCTAGGCTTATTGTGATTTTTAGTAAGTGTTTTGCTGGTTTTTGTTGAATTTTTCATAGCTGTCCTATTTTCTTTTGGCAAGGAATTACTTAGTTTAATTGCATTTAATTGTGTTTTTGTTTGTGTTTATTGTTTCTCGGTAGATTATAGTTGATTTAGCATTTATTTTTAGGCTTGAATAGTCATTTTGAAGCATTTTCAGTTGGATTTTTGCTGGTTTTTCGAATCTGCCCTGTTTTTCTGCTTTAACAGTGCAGAATTGCTTCTGTTTCTGTCTTACCCGCTGGCAGCGGATGAACCCACCCGCTGGCAGCGGGTGAAGCAGTGAACTGCACTGTTTTTCATTCTGTGTTGCTTTGTTTCTGGTTTTCTGGTCTGTTTTATTTGTTTTACTGTTTTTCTGTGTGTTTTCTTCTTTTTGTTGGTTGTTTAGTGTATGCTAAGAAATTCTAGAGGAGACCTAATTCCATTGGATTTAGAAATTGAAAGAACCCTTAGGAAAATAAGAAAACTCAAAAAAGAAGTAATTAAGGCTAACCAAGAAAGGGAAAGAGAACTAGCAATAGAAGAAATGGCCGAAGAGGATAACGGGGATAATCGGATGGACAATAGGGAAAGGAATGAAGGAGGTAATAATGTGGTAGATCAACCTAAAAAGTCCATTAAACAATTGAATCAATTTGATGATAATTTTGAATCTTTGGTTGGTGCTACTCCTACTTTTACTACTGATTTTGAAATTAAAGGTTCTCTTGTGCACTCACTTCCAAAATTTCATGGTCTTCCAGGTGAGAATCCGTATACACATATAAGCTCTCTCCACATGCATTGCATGACGATGAAGCCCGTGGGGGCTAAACTTGAAGAAGTCATGTGGAAGGTTTTCCATCTCACTCTGGAAGGGAAAGCAAAGGTTTGGTATATGAGTTTGCCAAGGTACACCCCAGATGCTTACCAAACATGGGATAATTTGAAGAAGCACTTTATTGAAAAATATTATCCTTCAAACAAAGTCGCCCGCAGCAAGAAAAGAGATTGCATCTTCAAGGCAAGAAGAGGGTGAAACATTCTATGGATATTGGACACGTGTTCAGGATATGGTAGCAAAATGTCCAAACCATCAAATGCCACTGGAGCACCTAGTCCAAGCCTTTGTCTATGGGTTAACTGATGAAGATGCAAAAATGCTCAATGCAGCTGCTAATGGGTCCATAGAAGACATGCCCCCTGATGAAGCAATGGAGTTGATCAAGAAGCTCGCCTTGAGTAGGCAGAACATTACCACGAGGGATACTCGAGCACTAAAAGAGATATCTCCAGCAGATCGAGATCCATTGTTGGTGAAAGTGGTACATGAACTGTCTGCACTAACCAAGAGGGTGGATGGACTGAGCATCCAATCTCCAAGATCACCCACTCAACAGCTAGCTATGGTAGGCGCTAGTTGTACATTCTGCGATTCCCCTATGCACATATCAGCAGACTGCCCTGGTCAATATGAAGATGTGAATGCAATGTATCAAGCACGGCCTGGGCAATACCAACAAAGGGACCCTTACTCCAATACATACAATCCTGGTTGGAGAGATCACCCTAACTTCAGATATGGGAATAGCGGTAATCAGAATACTCAAGGGTTTAGCAGTGGGCAAAGTCAAGGGAACTACCCTTCTAGAGGAGGAAATTCTTATGGTGGTCAATACTCAAATTTTCAAGGGGCTTCACCTAGCCAGGTACCAAAACAGAACACCACCAATGCCATGGTTCCCATTAGTCAAGGTGCACCGTCTTCAAGCAATGATGAGCTTAAACAGCTTCTAGTGAAAGGGTTCTCAGATATTGGTGCAAAATTTGACCAAGAGCGGAGTATCACTGATGATAAAATCAAGGCCGTCGCCTCACACGTTGACTCATGCTTCACTAATATCATGAACAAGTTTGAACAAATGGAAGTAAAGCATGACAACCTGAACTCATTCGTCACTCAGTTGTCTAACAAGAAAAGTGATGAACAAGCAAGATCAAGCGGAGCTACGCCTTCTAACACAGTGATCAATCCCAAGTCACTGAATGCCATAAGCCTTAGAAGCGGCAGAAAAGTCAGATTTGAAGACAAGGAAGGTGATGAACAAATTGAAGAAATTGTTTGTGAAAGTCCTCCTCTGTCACCACTCAAGCTTTCTGAGAGCTCCAAAGAGACTAGACTGCGGGAAAAAGTTGAAGAAAAGAAGAAGGAGCAACAAGAGGAACCAAAAGAAAAAGAGGAACAAAAGGAGAAGGAAGAAGCAATTAACAAAGCCATCTCCACCCAAAAAGGTAAGGAGGTAAGTATAAGTGATCTTCCCTTTCCTAATTCATATTTGCTAAGTAAGAAAGTCAAGGAAGTTAAAACTGATGAAGAGGCACTGAATTTATTTACCAAGTTAGAAGTTAATATTCCTTTGTTAGAATTGGTAAGAAAAGTGCCTAAATATGCAAAAGTTTTGAAAGAGCTTTGTACAAACAAGAGAAGATTTAGACCAAATGAGAGAGTTCAAGTGAGCTCTAATGTTTCTGCTCTCTTCAAACCCCAAATCCCGGTCAAGTGCCAAGACCCGGGGTCTTTCACAATCCCTTGTACTATTGGTAAGGTTACTATAGGGGGTGCATTACTTGATCTAGGGGCTGCTATAAATGTCATGCCTAAATCTGTTTATCAGGCCCTAGGTGTTAAAACACTTCAACCCACTACAGTAATCTTACAATTAGCCGATAGGTCCATTAGGCGACCTGATGGGATTATAGAGGACCTTTTGGTCCGAGTGAAAGACTTGCTCATTCCAGCTGATTTTTATGTTCTTGATATGGCTGCGGAAGTGCCTCAGGATTCCACTCTCATTTTAGGTCGCCCTTTCTTGAGGACTGCTAACACTGTGATTAGCATGAAAGAAGGAACGATCTCTATGGAAGTGGGAGATCATAAAGTTAATTTTAATATGTATGAGGCCATGAAGCATCCATATGAGGACTATTCTTTACTTGGGGTTAGTGCAATAGATATAATCATGGAAGATGAACATGTAGGTTATAAGCTTGATGATGATAATTCTGAATCTACTATTGATGCATTGTCTGATGGTTATTTCTCATTCACTGAACTTTTGCATGCTGATGATGACACTCTTGCTTCATTCTCTTCTTTATATTCTTTTCCATCTGCTTGCTCTTGTGGAGGTGATCCCTTGTGTCTTAACTGCATGTCAGTTGATTGTACACGTGGTGCCCCACAATCTGATACATTTTCTGTGACTAGTTATTCTTTGGAGTCTCTTTCTTCTTTGAGCAGTTATGATGGCCCTTTGGGAAAGTTGTTCATTGAGTTTTCAGGTGAGTCAAGCAATGAACAGGGAAGGTGATTCAAAACAAAGTTCAATACATTCTGCCATGTGAAGATCCCCTTTCTGCTTCTCCACCTTCTCACCTATTCCAAGGGCAACATAGTGAAAGAAAGGAAATCGCGGTTGAAGCTGAATCAACCGAAGAAGGGAACATTCTACCAAGGTTTGAATGTATGGAAGTTGAGGCAAGTGGTAGAAATGAAATTTTAAAGGGAAGTACTCTTGCCACTTTAGATGTGCAAAAATTAGTTCCTTCTGTAATTCAACCTCCCACTCTAGAGCTCAAAGAGCTCCCTTCAAATCTAAAGTATGTTTTCTTAGAGTCAAATAACCAATTACCAGTGATCATTGCTAATGGGTTATCTGACGAGAAAGAAGGGAAGCTTTTAAACCTTTTGAGAAAACATAAAAGAGCAATAGGGTGGACTTTAGCAGATATACCAGGGATTAGTCCTACAATTTGTACACATAGAATTCTGCTGGAGGAGGGGTCGCAGCCCAAGCGGCAACCCCAAAGGAGGTTGAATCCTTTGATTTTAGATGTGGTCAAGAAAGAGGTCACTAAGCTTTTGAGTGCGGGTATTATATACCCAATTTCTGATAGTAAATGGGTTAGCCCTGTGCAGGTTGTTCCAAAGAAGAGTGGGATCACAATAGTGAAAAATGAGAAGGATGAGTTGATTCCCACTAGAGTCCAGAATTCGTGGCGCATGTGTATTGACTATAGAAAATTAAATGACGCCACTAGAAAGGACCATTTCCCTTTGCCCTTTATTGACCAGATGCTTGAGAGGCTTGCTGGCAAGTCTTACTACTGTTTCCTTGATGGCTTCTCTGGTTATTTTCAGGTACCCATAGCTCCGGAGGACCAAGAAAAGACCACTTTTACTTGCCCCTTTGGTACATTTGCATATAGGAGAATGCCTTTCGGTTTGTGTAATGCTCCAGGTACATTTCAGCGTTGTATGATCTCTATTTTTTCTGATTTTCTTGAACAATGCATGGATGTATTTATGGATGATTTTACAGTTTATGGAGAGTCATTTGATGCATGTTTAGACAGCTTGGATAAAATTCTTGCTAGATGTTCTGAAAAGGGTCTTGTGCTAAATTATGAAAAGTGGCCATTTATGGTTGATCAAGGAATTGTTTTAGGGCATTTAATTTCTGAAAAAGGGATTGAAGTGGATAAAGCAAAAATAGAAGTAATCTCCTCCCTCCCATACCCCACATGTGTTAAAGAGATTAGATCATTTTTGGGTCATGCAGGGTTTTATAGGAGGTTCATTAAGGATTTTAGCAAAATTGCATATCCATTATCTCAATTACTTCAAAAAGATGCAGAGTTTGATTTTAATGAAGCATGTAGGTCTGCTTTTGATGAACTGAAATCTAGACTTGTCTCTCCCCCAATACTTTCTGCTCCTAATTGGCAATTACATTTTGAGATTTCATGTGATGCTTCTAATTTTGCTGTTGGAGCCATGCTAGGGCAAAAGGAGAACAGGGTTTCTAGAGTGATTGCATATGCCTCCAAGACACTAGACCCGGCACAAATTAATTATACCACCACTGAAAAGGAATTGTTTGCCGTTGTCTTTGCTTTGGAGAAATTTAGACCTTACTTGCTTAATTCCAAGGTTGTAGTTTTTTCTGACCATGCTGCAGTGAAGTATCTTTTCTCCAAACCTCATTCCAAGCCCAGACTACTCAGATGGGCCCTTCTCTTGCAAGAATTTGACATAGAGATTAAGGATAGACCAGGAGCTGAAAACCATGTAGCTGACCATTTGAGTCGCTTACCTGAGGACACAAAGGGAGTGGACTCTTCTAACTCTACTTTTGATGCTTTTCCAGATTCTTTGTTGTGTACCATAGCTCGTCATGAGCCTTGGTATGCTCATATAGTGAATTTTCTCATTAGTGGAGTGACACCCCCTTCTATGTCTACTTTTCAGGTGCAAAAGCTAAAGGGAGATGCCAAATTCTATGCTTGGGATGCGCCTCATCTTTGGAGACTATGTGCTGATCAAGTCATTCGAAGGTGCATACCAGAGGAAGAACAAGAGAGCATATTAACTGCCTGTCATACCTTGGCTTGTGGGGGGCATTTTGGTGGAAAGAAAACCTCTAGGAAAGTCTTAGACTGTGGGTTTTATTGGCCAACTTTAGTTAAGGATTCTGTCAATTTTTGTAAAACTTGTGATAAGTGCCAACGTTTTGGGGGTTTGGGGATGGAAACAAGAAATGCCACAACAACCTATACTATTTTGTGAAATTTTTGATGTTTGGGGCATAGATTTTATGGGACCTTTTCCCCCATCAAACGGGTTTACTTACATTTTATTGGCAGTTGACTATGTTTCTAAGTGGATAGAGGCCGTACCTACTAGGAAGGATGATGCTCAAACTGTAGCTAAATTTGTCAAGTCTAATATTTTGTGTAGGTTTGGGATCCCTAGAGCCATCATTAGTGATCAGGGCACCCACTTTTGTAATAGGCTTTTCAATAGCCTATTAGCTAAGCATGGTGTCCGACATAAAGTTTCCACACCTTACCACCCCACAAACCAATGGTCAGGCAGAGGTGTCTAACAGGGAAGTTAAGAAGATTCTTGAAAGGGTTGTGCAACCCTCCCGAAAGGATTGGAGTTCCCGACTTGAAGAAGCTCTTTGGGCATATCGCACAGCCTACAAAACTCCAATAGGCATGTCCCCTTATCGCCTAGTCTTCGGTAAAGCTTGTCATTTGCCGGTTGAATTAGAGCATAAGGCATATTGGGCGGTGCGAAAATGCAACTTAGATATGGAAGCTGCAGGAGAAGAAAGAAAACTCCAATTGCAAGAACTTGATGAAATGAGGGCTGAAGCATATGAAAATGCCAGGTTGTACAAGGAGAAGACAAAGAAAATTCATGACAAAGGCATTCTTAGAAAATGCTTAGTGTTGGGGATAAAGTTTTAAAATTCAAAGCAAGATTCAAGTTCAAGCAAGGAATGATGAAAACACGTTGGGATGGACCTTTCACAGTGACCAAGGTCTTTCCTTATGGAGCGGTGGAGATAATGGAAGATTCAACCGGTGCCGTGCACTTGGTGAATGGTCACTTGCTGAAATTGTTCAAGGAAAACTCCAAGCCCCCATGAGGGGCCAGGTCATCTCTTTCCTTTTCTCATCTTGCATTTAATTTGTTGCTCTTATGGATTGCTTGAGATGAGTGTGGGGGAAGAGATCTTCCAGTAGGTAGTAGATTGTGTTTTTGTTCTTTGTGGTTTAATTATGCTTTTGTGTATTTTGTTGCTTTTAGTGTGTGCTTTGTGTGTTTGTGTAGTTGTGTGGTTAAACACTTCCTTGGTTGTTGAATGCATGAATTTGATGTATGAGGTTTGCTTTTTGATAGATGGAAGCCAGCAAATTAGGTTCTAGGAGTACGAATAGATGGATTTTTATGTTTTTAGGAGTCTCTGGTTGGATACAGGAGTGAATGGAGTGGAGAAATGAAGTTAGGGGTCAAAATGTTCACTTCTAAGCACGCCTCTGTAGCACCCGCTGCCAGCGGGTAGCCTTTGCCCGCTGCCAGCGAGAGCTACAGAGGCTCTTCCCTGTTCCCCCCTGTTTTCCCCTGTATCAATTCGCCTCTGACTTACCCGCTGCCAGCGGGTAGTCTTTCACCCGCTGCCATCCCTTTTTCAGAAATTAAATGCCCTAAAACAATTCCTTGATCAACCATAAAATGGCACTTTTCATAATTTAGCACAAGACCCTTTTCAGAACATCTAGCAAGAATTTTATCCAAGCTGTCTAAACATGCATCAAATGACTCTCCATAACTGTAAAATCATCCATAAATACATCCATGCATTGTTCAAGAAAATCAGAAAAAATAGAGATCATACAACGCTGAAATGTACCAGGAGCATTACACAAACCGAAAGGCATTCTCCTATATGCAAATGTACCAAAGGGGCAAGTAAAAGTGGTCTTTTCTTGGTCCTCCGGAGCTATGGGTACCTGAAAATAACCAGAGAAGCCATCAAGGAAACAGTAGTAAGACTTGCCAGCAAGCCTCTCAAGCATCTGGTCAATAAAGGGCAAAGGGAAATGGTCCTTTCTAGTGGCGTCATTTAATTTTCTATAGTCAATACACATGCGCCACGAATTCTGGACTCTAGTGGGAATCAACTCATCCTTCTCATTTTTCACTATTGTGATCCCACTCTTCTTTGGAACAACCTGCACAGGGCTAACCCATTTACTATCAGAAATTGGGTATATAATACCCGCACTCAAAAGCTTAGTGACCTCTTTCTTGACCACATCTAAAATCAAAGGATTCAACCTCCTTTGGGGTTGCCGCTTGGGCTGCGACCCCTCCTCCAGCAGAATTCTATGTGTACAAATTGTAGGACTAATCCCTGGTATATCTGCTAAAGTCCACCCTATTGCTCTTTTATGTTTTCTCAAAAGGTTTAAAAGCTTCCCTTCTTTCTCGTCAGATAACCCATTAGCAATGATCACTGGTAATTGGTTATTTGACTCTAAGAAAACATACTTTAGATTTGAAGGGAGCTCTTTGAGCTCTAGAGTGGGAGGTTGAATTACAGAAGGAACTAATTTTTGCACATCTAAAGTGGCAAGAGTACTTCCCTTTAAAATTTCATTTCTACCACTTGCCTCAACTTCCATGCATTCAAACCTTGGTAGAATGTTCCCTTCTTCGGTTGATTCAGCTTCAACCGCGATTTCCTTTCTTTCACTATGTTGCCCTTGGAATAGGTGAGAAGGTGGAGAAGCAGAAAGGGGATCTTCACATGGCAGAATGTATTGAACTTTGTTTTGAATCACCTTCCCTGTTTCATTGCTTGACTCACCTGAAAACTCAATGAACAACTTTCCCAAAGGGCCATCATAACTGCTCAAAGAAGAAAGAGACTCCAAAGAATAACTAGTCACAGAAAATGTATCAGATTGTGGGGCACCACGTGTACAATCAACTGACATGCAGTTAAGACACAAGGGATCACCTCCACAAGAGCAAGCAGATGGAAAAGAATATAAAGAAGAGAATGAAGCAAGAGTGTCATCATCAGCATGCAAAAGTTCAGTGAATGAGAAATAACCATCAGACAATGCATCAATAGTAGATTCAGAATTATCATCATCAAGCTTATAACCTACATGTTCATCTTCCATGATTATATCTATTGCACTAACCCCAAGTAAAGAATAGTCCTCATATGGATGCTTCATGGCCTCATACATATTAAAATTAACTTTATGATCTCCCACTTCCATAGAGATCGTTCCTTCTTTCATGCTAATCACAGTGTTAGCAGTCCTCAAGAAAGGGCGACCTAAAATGAGAGTGGAATCCTGAGGCACTTCCGCAGCCATATCAAGAACATAAAAATCAGCTGGAATGAGCAAGTCTTTCACTCGGACCAAAAGGTCCTCTATAATCCCATCAGGTCGCCTAATGGACCTATCGGCTAATTGTAAGATTACTGTAGTGGGTTGAAGTGTTTTAACACCTAGGGCCTGATAAACAGATTTAGGCATGACATTTATAGCAGCCCCTAGATCAAGTAATGCACCCCCTATAGTAACCTTACCAATAGTACAAGGGATTGTGAAAGACCCCGGGTCTTGGCACTTGACCGGGATTTGGGGTTTGAAGAGAGCAGAAACATTAGAGCTCACTTGAACTCTCTCATTTGGTCTAAATCTTCTCTTGTTTGTACAAAGCTCTTTCAAAACTTTTGCATATTTAGGCACTTTTCTTACCAATTCTAACAAAGGAATATTAACTTCTAACTTGGTAAATAAATTCAGTGCCTCTTCATCAGTTTTAACTTCCTTGACTTTCTTACTTAGCAAATATGAATTAGGAAAGGGAAGATCACTTATACTTACCTCCTTACCTTTTTGGGTGGAGATGGCTTTGTTAATTGCTTCTTCCTTCTCCTTTTGTTCCTCTTTTTCTTTTGGTTCCTCTTGTTGCTCCTTCTTCTTTTCTTCAACTTTTTCCCGCAGTCTAGTCTCTTTGGAGCTCTCAGAAAGCTTGAGTGGTGACAGAGGAGGACTTTCACAAACAATTTCTTCAATTTGTTCATCACCTTCCTTGTCTTCAAATCTGACTTTTCTGCCGCTTCTAAGGCTTATGGCATTCAGTGACTTGGGATTGATCACTGTGTTAGAAGGCGTAGCTCCGCTTGATCTTGCTTGTTCATCACTTTTCTTGTTAGACAACTGAGTGACGAATGAGTTCAGGTTGTCATGCTTTACTTCCATTTGTTCAAACTTGTTCATGATATTAGTGAAGCATGAGTCAACGTGTGAGGCGACGGCCTGATGTGACGCGGCCTTGTCGCGAGGCCGGCACCAATAAAATTTATACTAGAAAGTGCAGCTAGTGGCACAACCTAGGTCGATTCTCTCTCGCGGAGCCTATGGACTCGATGGACAAATATGCATAATTAACACAAATGGGGTGTCTTTGAGGCAATTAAACAAACACTTGGTGTGCAATGAAACTAAATGGAATTAAATGCAACTAAATGAAACTAGAACTAACACTTTTTGGGGTTTTCAATATTTTTAAAGCTAAAGTAAATTGAGGTGAATGAAATGAGATGAATATGCTTTGTTGGAGAATGCTTTGGGCTATCCTTGCTATCAAAAAGTATGGAGTTAATCAATGAAAGGCCATTTCCTAAAGTAGTTTAGTGACCACTAAACCTAGGTAATTTAGTTAGAGGATGCAATTAGCCAACCGGACAATTAACAAGCCTAATCAATACCATCAATGAAACAAATGAGGAATTTAACATAAACTAGAATTCAACTCAACAATTACCATTGTCATTAGAGTGACTTCCACAATGAATTAAAAATTACAATAAGATTCAACCAAATCCAATGTAATCAAAACCCACAATGGGAGAATCAAAATACAAATCACTAGTCTATTTAAATTCCTAATGTCCAACTACAACCTAGTTGAGTTCCACAACCATGGAGACACAATCAATACAAATTCATCAATATCAACAAGATAAACATGAATCCATAAAGAGAAGTAGTAGGAAAACAAGAAAAACTCCCTATTGGATGCCATAGCTCAAGCCCTAATCATCCTCCTCCAAAGCACAAGAAGTTTAGCCACTCATGGATGAGAGAAATGCTTCACCAAGCTCCTCCAACCCTTGCTTAGCCATGGATGATGATGGAGGTTGCTGGAATTTGGTTTGAATAGGTGTGGAGAGTGGAGAAGATGAAGGGAAAATGGTGAGTGTGGCTGGAAAATGTGGAGAGACTTGGGAGAGAGAGCTTAGGTGATGAATGAATGTAAAATCGTGGGTCTCCCTCTTGAATAGGTTAAGGGCCTCTAAAACCTCAGAAATATATCCTCTAATCCGACCTAGTATGCTCCCCTTGTGGTAAAACATTGAGAAAGTGGGCCCACCATCCGTTTCAGCTCTTAAAATCGCGAGAAAGTCGTGCAGAACTGGTGTACCCGCTGGCAGCGGGTCATCTACCCGCTGGCAGCGGGTGGATTACTCGAAACGCACGTTTTGCTCTGAAACTGAAGTCCACCCGCTGGCAGCTTGCAAGGCTACCCTGCTGCCAGCGGGTGGAACAGAAGAATAGGCCCAAAAATGCCTCTAAGCCTCAAATCTTGTACCGGCTTCGCTTTCCAGCTTCTTTCTCGACCTCTAGCACTTGAATCCTTGCTATTCCTCAAGCTAGTTGACCTACAAATCAACCAAAACAATTGTGAGGTCCTCAAGTTAATAAAACTAGAGAATTATCACAATTTATTCAATAAAAACATGGAATTAGCAAGATTGTGATTTAAGTCCTTAAGTCCCCTTGAATAACATTAAAATCATGCATAATGACTCTTTAAACTCAACAAAAGCTTGTCAAATGCCAAAACATACAAGGGTAAATATTGGTATTATCAACTCCCCCACACTTAGACCTTTGCACTCCTGAGCAAAGCAATCAGTCAAAGATGCAGTCAAGGGTTATGTAGGAAGCAACAAAATAACCAACCAAATCAAGATGCAAAACAACTAAGCAAGAAACCATGTTCTTGGTTCATGCAACAAAAGCAAAACAACTATGCATAGCTATCAACTAGAACATGCAAATGACCGATGACTCAAGTGTTTCGCTCTACTCACTAATGTTGGATATTTTCTCTCTAATCTTACTTACTTATCACTTTACCATAGGCTTGAGAGAGATCTAGATCTCCACTAAGATGCGTTAGCTCAACAAATCATGAGGTCTTAATGGCTTGTAATGATGGATGCATGGTCATGGTGAAAAGTGTTTACAAAGAAGGAAATTATGCAAAACTAAACATTTTGAATTGACTCCCAATTAAATGATTACTTGGGTTCCAAAAAAAGTCTAACCAAACAATCATCTTCCAACCACTAAGAAATTTGTCTAAGATCCTTATTACTTCCGGTTGCAACTCTTTTATTCATCATCTCTTTTTTTTTTTTTTTATTGCTTTTCTTTCTTTTGTATTTCCCTTTTTTTTTCTTCTTTTTAAATTTTTTTCTAAATAAATAAATATATAATTCATTTATTTATTTATTTATTCTTTCTTTTCAAGCTTTTTGCTTGATTGGATCAATTAGACAATTTCAACCCAGGAGGATGAGTGGTCAGAAACTAAGAAACCTAAAGTCAAACATTTAATTAAAAGTCATAGTGCAAAATGTCTAGAAAAGCAAGAATTAAGCTCAAAGGGGGTGACTATGGGTAGCAAAAGAAGTGGTTTGTGTATGGAATATAGGTGAGTGAAACAAACGCCTCAATCATTTTTATTTAACTAACGCATGTCGAGCTTCAACAAGATTTCAACCAAGTTCTAGAAAGTAAACAAGTAAGCAGACAACACACAAGTATATGCAAGAAAAACAGAAGTGTTTGGCTCAAAATCTTCCAACAAGGCTAGGTTACTCTCACATCGATCAATGCATGCCTAATTAATTACTCACATTAATGTCTTGCTTAAGTTGAGAATTAGAGAGCACCAATCTCTTGAAAAATTGTTTCTTATTCTTGAATTGATTTTGCATTCTGCGGGCTCCTGACAAACTACTTGAAAGCATTTTCTAAAATGCTTAAACAGGCACAAAAGTTAAGTGTGGTTCCCAAAAAAAAAATTTCAAAACATTTGAGTAGATATCAAAAAGTGATTATGGAATTCCTGATTAACATCATTAATCCCAAAAGTCTTCAACAAAAACGAAAAAATGAATCTACTCAGTTGATAATATCCATGAACAAAAGGACTTAAAACCTGTGCATTTATATTTATATTCGCATCCACAAGAATAGAAGCTGAAAAAAAACTAAATTCACAAGGAGTTAAAAACACAATCATGAAATAGGAATATAAATCTGATGTCAATATTTGCAATAATCACAAGGTAACCTGCCCATTCAGCAATTCAAGAAGCAATCATTCTTCAGAAACTTCTCCCCCACACTTGCAACAAGCATTGTCCTCAATGCAGAAAGATAGGACAATGATGCGCAAGCACGAGGGTCCACAAGCATAAAAACAATCAGTTAAATGCAAAAAGAGGAGAAGAGGGGCGAGCAAGGCATATTAAACAGCTACACAGCTAAGAATGCATGAAATTATAATGTTCCAGAAGTTAAATGAGCCATCAGTAGCTCAACAGCAAAAGTAAGAACCAGCACAAAAAGAATTCATGAGTAAGAAGGAAAAGTAGCAGAAAAAATCAAATGAAACACAAAAGAAATAAAAGCAGATAAAACTAGCAAGCAGTTGGCTCAGAACCGAGCTCCATCACGGCCCTCTCGCAGCTCTCTAAAATTGTCCCGGACCTCGACCTGAAAGGATGTGAAGCTAGCCTGCAAAGTGTGGATGTCATCCCGAAGAGTGTGGACGTCATCCCTAAGGGCACGCTGCTCAGAGATCAGGAGATCTAGCTTCTGGTCAGAAGTCTGCATCATTGGCTCTGAAGCTTGCGAAGGGGTCCGACTCGAAGAGGCTTCATCACGGCGCCGCCTGACATTCCTGGCTGGCGCGGGAGGTCTAATGACTGGAGGTCTTCCAAATCCCAATCTACTGTACTCTCTGGTGTTGGCAGGATCGAACTCTAAATCAGAATCAAGCTGCGGAACACCTGCTCTCTTGTACATCTGAGAGATGAGATGTGGAAATAACAGAATTTGGCCCTTCACTCCCTTCACTGAAGCCTTTTTGAGCGAGTCAAAAATTAGCCCGGCTACATCAACTCTCTCATTCTTCATGAATAAGTAAATAAGGTGTGCTTGTTGAGAGGGTATGTCAGTACCATGGCTGGAAGGAAGAATGTTGTGACATATGAAAAGCAGCCATGCTCTAGCAGCCGGGCACAGGGAAGAGCGTTGCAAATAAATCTGAGACCCTCCATACTTAGCATCCCAATCGGAATTGTCCTGAATGAGCATCTCTCTAATTTCAGCAGCGCGGAAAAGGAGCATCACCACTGTTAAAAGCTGACTGTTGGCTCTTGTAAGCACAATTCTGCACAACAGGCAGTCCAAAAAATTGCCGGATGCCAGCCAATGTGAATGTGGTAACCCTCTTGCCGCGGTAAGTCGGGTTGTTGATGCTGCGCTTGAGCTTGGCATTAATGTAGAAATGTTGCACAAACTGCTCATTGTCAGCTACCTGTACCCGATTCAGAGATGTGAGGTTGGCGGCGCATAATTGATCAAAGAATGTATTGCCTTCCGTCTCAGGAAAATGAAATTCTTGGTGGAGGGATCTATTTTCAACCTCTTCTTGTATTTCTTCAAAAGTCAACTCTTCGCCGGACATGCTTGCTAATCAACACAAACAAATAGAAACAAGAAAAATACAAGCAATTTAAAAGAGAAATCAGTCAACAAAGAAGCCAGCAAGACTACACTAACCAACCTAGACGCCCAACCAAATAAAACTAATTAGAGAAAAAGAAAAACTAATTAAACTAAAGAAAGAATTAAAACTATGGACAATGAAAAGACAACCAAATGAACTATGACTAATGTGGGGGCTCAGTTGAAAAGTGAACTTGCGGTATGCAATTAATCTAGACTGATTTTCTAAAATTATGAAATAATTAGCCTAAATTAAAACCAACTACACAAAAGTGAAAAATGACGTCGACGTAAGCAAAAGCTAGTGCCAAACGAAAATAGTGCATATTTACTATTGCTAAACAAGACTATGGTATGTATTAACTAATTTTAGATAAAATACTGAAAAATTAATTAAAAAGAGAAATCAAACTAGAATTTATTTACTACCTAAGTACTAATGTGACTAAAAGAAAAAAAAAAAAAACAAAAAGCAATTACCCTATCTACTAAATCAAGATAAAAATTATTTGCAAGCTAATTATCTATACCTAGGTCAAAGTATTATCAGTCCAATTTCGCACAGCCAGGATATAGATATATATATAAATATATGACTAACCTAAATAATAATCACTCTACTAAAAAATAAAAATAAAAATAATAATAATAATAATAATAGTAATAAAATTTATAAAATAAAATAATAGAAATATTTAAAAGAGACAAAAAGAAATACTAAAAATAAAAATAATAAAATTATGCAAGAGGGAAAAAGAAAAATGTACCTCTAGTAAATGGAAAAATGGGGCTGGAAGTGGTTTGGTGAAGGGGTGAGGGTTTGGGGGTTTGGGTGTTGTGGCTGGGAAGGGGGGGAAATGGGTGAAGTGGCTTGTTTTTGGGATTGGAAGTGGGATGGAGTGGGGGTGGGGTTTGGTGGTACGGGATGGTTATGGGTTCATGGCTTGAAGGGGGGGGAATGGGTGAAGTGGCTGGGAAGGGGAATGGATTCGGTTTGGTGGGGGATGGGTGAATGGATGAAGTTTGTGGGGAGGGGCTCACGGTTTGGTTGGGAAGTAAAGGGGAATGGTGTGGTTTTGGGAAAGTTCAGTGGGGAGGGGCTCACGATTTGGTAGGATTGAGTGATGGGGGTGAAGGCTTGGAATGTGTGGCTATGGAGGTGGGGTGGGATGAAGAAAAAGAAAGGCTAGAGAGGGAGAGAGAACGGCTTGGGGAGAGGGAAGGAAGAGAGGATGCTGAAAAAAAAATGAAGAAAGAGAGGGAAAGGGAATTAGGGTTAAGAAAAAGTAATTTTGAAATTTGAAATTAGATAAAAATAATTAATAATGATAATTAATTTTTTTTTTTATTGCCCAGACTCACCCGCTGGCAGCGGGTGAAAGACTACCCGCTGGCAGCGGGTAAGTCAGAGGCGAATTGATACAGGGGAAAACAGGGGGGAACAGGGAAGAGCCTCTGTAGCTCTCGCTGGCAGCGGGAAAAGGCTACCCGCTGGCAGCGGGTGCTACAGAGGCGTGCTTAGAAGTGAACATTTTGACCCCTAACTTCATTTCTCCACTCCATTCACTCCTGTATCCAACCAGAGACTCCTAAAAACATAAAAATCCATCTATTCGTACTCCTAGAACCTAATTTGCTGGCTTCCATCTATCAAAAAGCAAACCTCATACATCAAAATTCATGCATTCAACAACCAAGGGAGTGTTTAACCACACAACTACACAAACACACAAAGCACACACTAAAAGCAACAAAATACACAAAAGCATAATTAAACGACAAAGAACAAAAAACACAATCTACTACCTACTGGAAGATCTCTTCCCCCACACTCATCTCAAGCAATCCATAAGAGCAACAAATTAAATGCAAGATGAGAAAAGGAAAGAGATGACCTGGCCCCTCATGGGGGCTTGGAGTTTTCCTTGAACAATTTCAGCAAGTGACCATTCACCAAGTGCACGGCACCGGTTGAATCTTCCATTATCTCCACCGCTCCATAAGGAAAGACCTTGGTCACTGTGAAAGGTCCATCCCAACGTGTTTTCATCATTCCTTGCTTGAACTTGAATCTTGCTTTGAATTTTAAAACTTTATCCCCAACACTAAAGCATTTTCTAAGAATGCCTTTGTCATGAATTTTCTTTGTCTTCTCCTTGTACAACCTGGCATTTTCATATGCTTCAGCCCTCATTTCATCAAGTTCTTGCAATTGGAGTTTTCTTTCTTCTCCTGCAGCTTCCATATCTAAGTTGCATTTTCGCACCGCCCAATATGCCTTATGCTCTAATTCAACCGGCAAATGACAAGCTTTACCGAAGACTAGGCGATAAGGGGACATGCCTATTGGAGTTTTGTAGGCTGTGCGATATGCCCAAAGAGCTTCTTCAAGTCGGGAACTCCAATCCTTTCGGGAGGGTTGCACAACCCTTTCAAGAATCTTCTTAACTTCCCTGTTAGACACCTCTGCCTGACCATTGGTTTGTGGGTGGTAAGGTGTGGAAACTTTATGTCGGACACCATGCTTAGCTAATAGGCTATTGAAAAGCCTATTACAAAAGTGGGTGCCCTGATCACTAATGATGGCTCTAGGGATCCCAAACCTACACAAAATATTAGACTTGACAAATTTAGCTACAGTTTGAGCATCATCCTTCCTAGTAGGTACGGCCTCTATCCACTTAGAAACATAGTCAACTGCCAATAAAATGTAAGTAAACCCGTTTGATGGGGGAAAAGGTCCCATAAAATCTATGCCCCAAACATCAAAAATTTCACAAAATAGTATAGGTTGTTGTGGCATTTCTTGTTTCCATCCCAAACCCCCAAAACGTTGGCACTTATCACAAGTTTTACAAAAATTGACAGAATCCTTAACTAAAGTTGGCCAATAAAACCCACAGTCTAAGACTTTCCTAGAGGTTTTCTTTCCACCAAAATGCCCCCCACAAGCCAAGGTATGACAGGCAGTTAATATGCTCTCTTGTTCTTCCTCTGGTATGCACCTTCGAATGACTTGATCAGCACATAGTCTCCAAAGATGAGGCGCATCCCAAGCATAGAATTTGGCATCTCCCTTTAGCTTTTGCACCTGAAAAGTAGACATAGAAGGGGGTGTCACTCCACTAATGAGAAAATTCACTATATGAGCATACCAAGGCTCATGACGAGCTATGGTACACAACAAAGAATCTGGAAAAGCATCAAAAGTAGAGTTAGAAGAGTCCACTCCCTTTGTGTCCTCAGGTAAGCGACTCAAATGGTCAGCTACATGGTTTTCAGCTCCTGGTCTATCCTTAATCTCTATGTCAAATTCTTGCAAGAGAAGGGCCCATCTGAGTAGTCTGGGCTTGGAATGAGGTTTGGAGAAAAGATACTTCACTGCAGCATGGTCAGAAAAAACTACAACCTTGGAATTAAGCAAGTAAGGTCTAAATTTCTCCAAAGCAAAGACTAACGGCAAACAATTCCTTTTCAGTGGTGGTATAATTAATTTGTGCCGGGTCTAGTGTCTTGGAGGCATATGCAATCACTCTAGAAACCCTGTTCTCCTTTTGCCCTAGCATGGCTCCAACAGCAAAATTAGAAGCATCACATGAAATCTCAAAATGTAATTGCCAATTAGGAGCAGAAAGTATTGGGGGAGAGACAAGTCTAGATTTCAGTTCATCAAAAGCAGACCTACATGCTTCATTAAAATCAAACTCTGCATCTTTTTGAAGTAATTGAGATAATGGATATGCAATTTTGCTAAAATCCTTAATGAACCTCCTATAAAACCCTGCATGACCCAAAAATGATCTAATCTCTTTAACACATGTGGGGTATGGGAGGGAGGAGATTACTTCTATTTTTGCTTTATCCACTTCAATCCCTTTTTCAGAAATTAAATGCCCTAAAACAATTCCTTGATCAACCATAAAATGGCACTTTTCATAATTTAGCACAAGACCCTTTTCAGAACATCTAGCAAGAATTTTATCCAAGCTGTCTAAACATGCATCAAATGACTCTCCATAAACTGTAAAATCATCCATAAATACATCCATGCATTGTTCAAGAAAATCAGAAAAAATAGAGATCATACAACGCTGAAATGTACCAGGAGCATTACACAAACCGAAAGGCATTCTCCTATATGCAAATGTACCAAAGGGGCAAGTAAAAGTGGTCTTTTCTTGGTCCTCCTGGAGCTATGGGTACCTGAAAATAACCAGAGAAGCCATCAAGGAAACAGTAGTAAGACTTGCCAGCAAGCCTCTCAAGCATCTGGTCAATAAAGGGCAAAGGGAAATGGTCCTTTCTAGTGGCGTCATTTAATTTTCTATAGTCAATACACATGCGCCACGAATTCTGGACTCTAGTGGGAATCAACTCATCCTTCTCATTTTTCACTATTGTGATCCCACTCTTCTTTGGAACAACCTGCACAGGGCTAACCCATTTACTATCAGAAATTGGGTATATAATACCCGCACTCAAAAGCTTAGTGACCTCTTTCTTGACCACATCTAAAATCAAAGGATTCAACCTCCTTTGGGGTTGCCGCTTGGGCTGCGACCCCTCCTCCAGCAGAATTCTATGTGTACAAATTGTAGGACTAATCCCTGGTATATCTGCTAAAGTCCACCCTATTGCTCTTTTATGTTTTCTCAAAAGGTTTAAAAGCTTCCCTTCTTTCTCGTCAGATAACCCATTAGCAATGATCACTGGTAATTGGTTATTTGACTCTAAGAAAACATACTTTAGATTTGAAGGGAGCTCTTTGAGCTCTAGAGTGGGAGGTTGAATTACAGAAGGAACTAATTTTTGCACATCTAAAGTGGCAAGAGTACTTCCCTTTAAAATTTCATTTCTACCACTTGCCTCAACTTCCATACATTCAAACCTTGGTAGAATGTTCCCTTCTTCGGTTGATTCAGCTTCAACCGCGATTTCCTTTCTTTCACTATGTTGCCCTTGGAATAGGTGAGAAGGTGGAGAAGCAGAAAGGGGATCTTCACATGGCAGAATGTATTGAACTTTGTTTTGAATCACCTTCCCTGTTTCATTGCTTGACTCACCTGAAAACTCAATGAACAACTTTCCCAAAGGGCCATCATAACTGCTCAAAGAAGAAAGAGACTCCAAAGAATAACTAGTCACAGAAAATGTATCAGATTGTGGGGCACCACGTGTACAATCAACTGACATGCAGTTAAGACACAAGGGATCACCTCCACAAGAGCAAGCAGATGGAAAAGAATATAAAGAAGAGAATGAAGCAAGAGTGTCATCATCAGCATGCAAAAGTTCAGTGAATGAGAAATAACCATCAGACAATGCATCAATAGTAGATTCAGAATTATCATCATCAAGCTTATAACCTACATGTTCATCTTCCATGATTATATCTATTGCACTAACCCCAAGTAAAGAATAGTCCTCATATGGATGCTTCATGGCCTCATACATATTAAAATTAACTTTATGATCTCCCACTTCCATAGAGATCGTTCCTTCTTTCATGCTAATCACAGTGTTAGCAGTCCTCAAGAAAGGGCGACCTAAAATGAGAGTGGAATCCTGAGGCACTTCCGCAGCCATATCAAGAACATAAAAATCAGCTGGAATGAGCAAGTCTTTCACTCGGACCAAAAGGTCCTCTATAATCCCATCAGGTCGCCTAATGGACCTATCGGCTAATTGTAAGATTACTGTAGTGGGTTGAAGTGTTTTAACACCTAGGGCCTGATAAACAGATTTAGGCATGACATTTATAGCAGCCCCTAGATCAAGTAATGCACCCCCTATAGTAACCTTACCAATAGTACAAGGGATTGTGAAAGACCCCGGGTCTTGGCACTTGACCGGGATTTGGGGTTTGAAGAGAGCAGAAACATTAGAGCTCACTTGAACTCTCTCATTTGGTCTAAATCTTCTCTTGTTTGTACAAAGCTCTTTCAAAACTTTTGCATATTTAGGCACTTTTCTTACCAATTCTAACAAAGGAATATTAACTTCTAACTTGGTAAATAAATTCAGTGCCTCTTCATCAGTTTTAACTTCCTTGACTTTCTTACTTAGCAAATATGAATTAGGAAAGGGAAGATCACTTATACTTACCTCCTTACCTTTTTGGGTGGAGATGGCTTTGTTAATTGCTTCTTCCTTCTCCTTTTGTTCCTCTTTTTCTTTTGGTTCCTCTTGTTGCTCCTTCTTCTTTTCTTCAACTTTTTCCCGCAGTCTAGTCTCTTTGGAGCTCTCAGAAAGCTTGAGTGGTGACAGAGGAGGACTTTCACAAACAATTTCTTCAATTTGTTCATCACCTTCCTTGTCTTCAAATCTGACTTTTCTGCCGCTTCTAAGGCTTATGGCATTCAGTGACTTGGGATTGATCACTGTGTTAGAAGGCGTAGCTCCGCTTGATCTTGCTTGTTCATCACTTTTCTTGTTAGACAACTGAGTGACGAATGAGTTCAGGTTGTCATGCTTTACTTCCATTTGTTCAAACTTGTTCATCATATTAGTGAAGCATGAGTCAACGTGTGAGGCGACGGCCTTGATTTTATCATCAGTGATACTCCGCTCTTGGTCAAATTTTGCACCAATATCTGAGAACCCTTTCACTAGAAGCTGTTTAAGCTCATCATTGCTTGAAGACGGTGCACCTTGACTAATGGGAACCATGGCATTGGTGGTGTTCTGTTTTGGTACCTGGCTAGGTGAAGCCCCTTGAAAATTTGAGTATTGACCACCATAAGAATTTCCTCCTCTAGAAGGGTAGTTCCCTTGACTTTGCCCACTGCTAACCCTTGAGTATTCTGATTACCGCTATTCCCATATCTGAAGTTAGGGTGATCTCTCCAACCAGGATTGTATGTATTGGAGTAAGGGTCCCTTTGTTGGTATTGCCCAGGCCGTGCTTGATACATTGCATTCACATCTTCATATTGACCAGGGCAGTCTGCTGATATGTGCATAGGGGAATCGCAGAATGTACAACTAGCGCCTACCATAGCTAGCTGTTGAGTGGGTGATCTTGGAGATTGGATGCTCAGTCCATCCACCCTCTTGGTTAGTGCAGACAGTTCATGTACCACTTTCACCAACAATGGATCTCGATCTGCTGGAGATATCTCTTTTAGTGCTCGAGTATCCCTCGTGGTAATGTTCTGCCTACTCAAGGCGAGCTTCTTGATCAACTCCATTGCTTCATCAGGGGGCATGTCTTCTATGGACCCATTAGCAGCTGCATTGAGCATTTTTGCATCTTCATCAGTTAACCCATAGACAAAGGCTTGGACTAGGTGCTCCAGTGGCATTTGATGGTTTGGACATTTTGCTACCATATCCTGAACACGTGTCCAATATCCATAGAATGTTTCACCCTCTTCTTGCCTTGAAGATGCAATCTCTTTTCTTGCTGCGGCGACTTTGTTTGAAGGATAATATTTTTCAATAAAGTGCTTCTTCAAATTATCCCATGTTTGGTAAGCATCTGGGGTGTACCTTGGCAAACTCATATACCAAACCTTTGCTTTCCCTTCCAGAGTGAGATGGAAAACCTTCCACATGACTTCTTCAAGTTTAGCCCCCACGGGCTTCATCGTCATGCAATGCATGTGGAGAGAGCTTATATGTGTATACGGATTCTCACCTGGAAGACCATGAAATTTTGGAAGTGAGTGCACAAGAGAACCTTTAATTTCAAAATCAGTAGTAAAAGTAGGAGTAGCACCAACCAAAGATTCAAAATTATCATCAAATTGATTCAATTGTTTAATGGACTTTTTAGGTTGATCTACCACATTATTACCTCCTTCATTCCTTTCCCTATTGTCCATCCGATTATCCCCGTTATCCTCTTCGGCCATTTCTTCTATTGCTAGTTCTCTTTCCCTTTCTTAGTTAGCCTTAATTACTTCTTTTTGAGTTTTCTTATTTTCCTAAGGGTTCTTTCAATTTCTAAATCCAATGGAATTAGGTCTCCTCTAGAATTTCTTAGCATACACTAAACAACCAACAAAAAGAAGAAAACACACAGAAAAACAGTAAAACAAATAAAACAGACCAGAAAACCAGAAACAAAGCAACACAGAATGAAAAACAGTGCAGTTCACTGCTTCACCCGCTGCCAGCGGTGGGTTCATCCGCTGCCAGCGGGTAAGACAGAAACAGAAGCAATTCTGCACTGTTAAAGCAGAAAAACAGGGCAGATACGAAAAACCAGCAAAAATCCAACTGAAAATGCTTCAAAATGACTATTCAAGCCTAAAAATAAATGCTAAATCAACTATAATCTACCGAGAAACAATAAACACAAACAAAAACACAATTAAATGCAATTAAACTAAGTAATTCCTTGCCAAAAGAAAATAGGACAGCTATGAAAAATTCAACAAAAACCAGCAAAAACACTTACTAAAAATCACAATAAGCCTAGAAACAAACACTAAAATGAAAAGACACAACTTAAAACACAAAACACAATAACAAAACACAATCTAACTATGTGATTCCCAAAGAAATCACGCGAAAACAACCCAATTCGTGAGAATCTAGCACAATTGCACAAAGAACCAAAATGGCTCCCCGGCAACGGCGCCAAATTGATGTGACGCGGCCTTGTCGCGAGGCCGGCACCAATAAAATTTATACTAGAAAGTGCAGCTAGTGGCACAACCTAGGTCAATTCTCTCTCGCGGAGCCTATGGACTCGATGGACAAATATGCTTAATTAACACAAATGGGGTGTCTTTGAGGCAATTTAACAAACACTTGGTGTGCAATGAGACTAAATGGAATTAAATGCAACTAAATGAAACTAGAACTAACACTTTTGGGGTTTTCAATATTTTTAAAGCTAAAGTAAATTGAGGTGAATGAAATGAGATGAATATGCTTGTTGGAGAATGCTTTGGGCTATCCTTGCTATCAAAAAGTATGGAGTTAATCAATGAAAGGCCATTTCCTAAAGTAGTTTAGTGACCACTAAACCTAGGTAATTTAATTAGAGGATGCAATTAGCCAACCGGACAATTAACAAGCCTAATCAAATACCATCAATGAAGCAAATGAGGAATTTAACATAAACTAGAATTCAACTCAACAATTACCATTGTCATTAGAGTGACTTCCACAATGAATTAAAAATTACAATAAGATTCAACCAAATCCAATGTAATCAAAACCCACAATGGGAGAATCAAAATACAAATCACTAGTCTATTTAAATTCCTAATGTCCAACTACAACCTAGTTGAGTTCCACAACCATGGAGACACAATCAATACAAATTCATCAATATCAACAAGATAAACATGAATCCATAAAGAGAAGTAGTAGGAAAACAAGAAAAACTCCCTATTGGATGCCATAGCTCAAGCCCTAATCATCCTCCTCCAAAGCACAAGAAGTTTAGCCACTCATGGATGAGAGAAATGCTTCACCAAGCTCCTCCAACCCTTGCTTAGCCATGGATGATGATGGAGGTTGCTGGAATTTGGTTTGAATAGGTGTGGAGAGTGGAGAAGATGAAGGGAAAATGGTGAGTGTGGCTGGAAAATGTGGAGAGACTTGGGAGAGAGAGCTTGTTTGTATCAATGTGTTCAAAATCGTGGGTTTTTCTCTTTATTAGGTTAAGGGCTTCCAAAACCTCAGAATATTCCCTCTAATCCGACCTAGTATGCTCCCCTTGTGGTAAAACATTGAGAAAGTGGGCCCACCATCCGTTTCAGCTCTTAAAATCGCGAGAAAGTCGTGCAGAACTGGTGTACCCGCTGGCAGCGGGTCATCTACCCGCTGGCAGCGGGTGGATTACTCGAAACGCACGTTTTGCTCTGAAACTGAAGTCCACCCGCTGGCAGCTTGCAAGGCTACCCGCTGGCAGCGGGTGGAACAGTAGAATAGGCCCAAAAATGCCTCTAAGCCTCAAATCTTGTACCGGCTTCGCTTTCCAGCTTCTTTCTCGACCTCTAGCACTTGAATCCTTGCTATTCCTCAAGCTAGTTGACCTACAAATCAACCATTCCCCTTTACTTCCCAACCAAACCGTGAGCCCCTCCCCACAAACTTCATCCATTCACCCATCCCCCACCAAACCGAATCCATTCCCCTTCCCAGCCACTTCACCCATTCCCCCCCCTTCAAGCCATGAACCCATAACCATCCCGTACCACCAAACCCCACCCCCACTCCATCCCACTTCCAATCCCAAAAACAAGCCACTTCACCCATTTCCCCCCCTTCCCAGCCACAACACCCAAACCCCCAAACCCTCACCCCTTCACCAAACCACTTCCAGCCCCATTTTTCCATTTACTAGAGGTACATTTTTCTTTTTCCCTCTTGCATAATTTTATTATTTTATTTTTAGTATTTCTTTTTGTCTCTTTTAAATATTTCTATTATTTTATTTTATAAATTTTATTACTATTATTATTATTATTATTTTTATTTTTATTTTTTTTAGTAGAGTGATTATTATTTAGGTTAGTCATATATTTATATATATCTATATCCTGGCTGTGCGAAATTGGACTGATAATACTTTGACCTAGGTATAGATAATTAGCTTGCAAATAATTTTTATCTTGATTTAGTAGATAGGGTAATTGCTTTTTGTTTATTTTTTCTTTTAGTCACATTAGTACTTAGGTAGTAAATAAATTCTAGTTTGATTTCTCTTTTTAATTAATTTTTCAGTATTTTATCTAAAATTAGTTAATACATACCATAGTCTTGTTTAGCAATAGTAAATATGCACTATTTTCGTTTGGCACTAGCTTTTGCTTACGTCGACGTCATTTTTCACTTTTGTGTAGTTGGTTTTAATTTAGGCTAATTATTTCATAATTTTAGAAAATCAGTCTAGATTAATTGCATACCGCAAGTTCACTTTTCAACTGAGCCCCCACATTAGTCATAGTTCATTTGGTTGTCTTTTCATTGTCCATAGTTTTAATTCTTTCTTTAGTTTAATTAGTTTTTCTTTTTCTCTAATTAGTTTTATTTGGTTGGGCGTCTAGGTTGGTTAGTGTAGTCTTGCTGGCTTCTTTGTTGACTGATTTCTCTTTTAAATTGCTTGTATTTTTCTTGTTTCTATTTGTTTGTGTTGATTAGCAAGCATGTCCGGCGAAGAGTTGACTTTTGAAGAATACAAGAAGAGGTTGAAAATAGATCCCTCCACCAAGAATTTCATTTTCCTGAGACGGAAGGCAATACATTCTTTGATCAATTATGCGCCGCCAACCTCACATCTCTGAATCGGGTACAGGTAGCTGACAATGAGCAGTTTGTGCAACATTTCTACATTAATGCCAAGCTCAAGCGCAGCATCAACAACCCGACTTACCGCGGCAAGAGGGTTACCACATTCACATTGGCTGGCATCCGGCAATTTTTTGGACTGCCTGTTGTGCAGAATTGTGCTTACAAGAGCCAACAGTCAGCTTTTAACAGTGGTGATGCTCCTTTTCCGCGCGCTGAAATTAGAGAGATGCTCATTCAGGACAATTCCGATTGGGATGCTAAGTATGGAGGGTCTCAGATTTATTTGCAACGCTCTTCCCTGTGCCCGGCTGCTAGAGCATGGCTGCTTTTCATATGTCACAACATTCTTCCTTCCAGCCATGGTACTGACATACCCTCTCAACAAGCACACCTTATTTACTTATTCATGAAGAATGAGAGAGTTGATGTAGCCGGGCTAATTTTTGACTCGCTCAAAAAGGCTTCAGTGAAGGGAGTGAAGGGCCAAATTCTGTTATTTCCACATCTCATCTCTCAGATGTACAAGAGAGCAGGTGTTCCGCAGCTTGATTCTGATTTAGAGTTCGATCCTGCCAACACCAGAGAGTACAGTAGATTGGGATTTGGAAGACCTCCAGTCATTAGACCTCCCGCGCCAGCCAGGAATGTCAGGCGGCGCCGTGATGAAGCCTCTTCGAGTCGGACCCCTTCGCAAGCTTCAGAGCCAATGATGCAGACTTCTGACCAGAAGCTAGATCTCCTGATCTCTGAGCAGCGTGCCCTTAGGGATGACGTCCACACTCTTCGGGATGACATCCACACTTTGCAGGCTAGCTTCACATCCTTTCAGGTCGAGGTCCGGGACAATTTTAGAGAGCTGCGAGAGGGCCGTGATGGAGCTCGGTTCTGAGCCAACTGCTTGCTAGTTTTATCTGCTTTTATTTCTTTTGTGTTTCATTTGATTTTTTCTGCTACTTTTCCTTCTTACTCATGAATTCTTTTTGTGCTGGTTCTTACTTTTGCTGTTGAGCTACTGATGGCTCATTTAACTTCTGGAACATTATAATTTCATGCATTCTTCGCTGTGTAGCTGTTTAATTTGCCTTGCTCGCCCTTCTTCTCCTCTTTTTGCATTTAACTGATTGTTTTTATGCTTGTGGACCCTCGTGCTTGCGCATCCTTGTCCTATCTTTCTGCATTGAGGACAATGCTTGTTGCAAGTGTGGGGGAGAAGTTTCTGAAGAATGATTGCTTCTTGAATTGCTGAATGGGCAGGTTACCTTGTGATTATTGCAAATATTGACATCAGATTTATATTCCTATTTCATTATTGTGAATTTAGTTTTTCAGCTTCTATTCTTGTGGATGCGAATATAAATGTAAATGCACAGGTTTTAAGTCCTTTTGTTCATGGATATTATCAACTGAGTAGATTCATTTTTCGTTTTTGTTGAAGACTTTTGGGATTAATGATGTTAATCAGGAATTCCATAATCACTTTTTGATATCTACTCAAATGTTTTGAAATTTTTGGGAACCACACTTAACTTTTGTGCCTGTTTAAGCATTTTAGAAAATGCTTTCAAGTAGTGTGTCAGGAGCCCGCAGAATGCAAAATCAATTCAAGATTAAGAAACAATTTTTCAAGAGATTGGTGCTCTCTAATTCTCAACTTAAGCAAGACATTAATGTGAGTAATTAATTAGGCATGCATTGGTCGATGTGAGAGTAACCTAGCCTTGTTGGAAGATTTTGAGCCAAACACTTCTGTTTTTCTTGCATATACTTGTGTGTTGTCTGCTTACTTGTTTACTTTCCAGAACTTGATTGAAATCTTGTTGAAGCTTGACATGCGTTAGTTAAATAAAAATGATTGAGGCGTTTGTTTCACTCACCTATATCCCATACACAAACCACTTCTTTTGCTACCCTTAGTCACCCCTTTTGAGCTTAATTCTTGCTTTTCTAGACATTTTGCACTATGACTTTTAATTAAATGTTTGACTTTAGGTTTCCTAGTTTCTGACCACTCATCTTCCTGGGTTGAAATTGTCTAATTGATCCAATCAAGCAAAAAGCTTGAAAAGAAAGAATAAATAAATAAATAAATGAATTATACATTTATTTATTTAGAAAAAAATTTAAAAAGAAAAAAAAAAGGGGAAATACAAAAGAAAGAAAAGCAATAAAAAAGAAAAGAAAAGAGATGATGAATAAAAGAGTTGCAACCGAAAGTAATAAGGATCTTAGACAAATTTCTTGGTTGTTGGAAGATGATTGTTTGGTTAGACTTTTTTTTTTTGGAACCCAAGCAATCATTTAATTGGGAGTCAATTCAAAATGTTTTGTTTTGCATAATTTCTTTCTTTGTAAACACTTTTCACCATGACCATGCATCCATCATTACAAGCCATTAAGACCTCATGATTTGTTGAGCTAACGCATCTTAGTGGAGATCTAGATCTCTCTCAAGCCTATGGTAAAGTGATAAGTAAGTAAGATTAGAGAGAAAATATCCAACATTAGTGAGTAGAGCGAAACACTTGAGTCATCGGTCATTTGCATGTTCTAGTTGATAGCTATGCATAGTTGTTTTGCTTTTGTTGCATGAACCAAGAACATGGTTTCTTGCTTAGTTGTTTTGCATCTTGATTTGGTTGGTTATTTTGTTGCTTCCTACATAACCCTTGACTGCATCTTTGACTGATTGCTTTGCTCAGGAGTGCAAAGGTCTAAGTGTGGGGGAGTTGATAATACCATTATTTACCCTTGTATCTTTTGGCATTTGACAAGCTTTTGTTGAGTTTAAAGAGTCATTATGCATGATTTAATGTTATTCAAGGGGACTTAAGGACTTAAATCACAATCTTGCTAATTCCATGTTTTTATTGAATAAATTGTGATAATTCTCTAGTTTTATTAACTTGAGGGCCTCACAATTGTTTTGGTTGATTTGTAGGTCAACTAGCTTGAGGAATAGCAAGGATTCAAGTGCTAGAGGTCGAGAAAGAAGCTGGAAAGCGAAGCCGGTACAAGATTTGAGGCTTAGAGGCATTTTTGGGCCTATTCTACTGTTCCACCCGCTGCCAACGGGTAGCTTTGCAAGCTGCCAGCGGGTGGACTTCAGTTTCAGAGCAAAACGTGCGTTTCGAGTAATCCACCCGCTGCCAGCGGGTAGATGACCCGCTGCCAGCGGGTACACCAGTTCTGCACGACTTTCTCGCGATTTTAAGAGCTGAAACGGATGGTGGGCCCACTTTCTCAATGTTTTACCACAAGGGGAGCATACTAGGTCGGATTAGAGGGAATATTCTGAGGTTTTGGAAGCCCTTAACCTAATAAAGAGAAAAACCCACGATTTTGAACACATTGATACAAACAAGCTCTCTCTCCCAAGTCTCTCCACATTTTCCAGCCACACTCACCATTTTCCCTTCATCTTCTCCACTCTCCACACCTATTCAAACCAAATTCCAGCAACCTCCATCATCATCCATGGCTAAGCAAGGGTTGGAGGAGCTTGGTGAAGCATTTCTCTCATCCATGAGTGGCTAAACTTCTTGTGCTTTGGAGGAGGATGATTAGGGCTTGAGCTATGGCATCCAATAGGGAGTTTTTCTTGTTTTCCTACTACTTCTCTTTATGGATTCATGTTTATCTTGTTGATATTGATGAATTTGTATTGATTGTGTCTCCATGGTTGTGGAACTCAACTAGGTTGTAGTTGGACATTAGGAATTTAAATAGACTAGTGATTTGTATTTGATTCTCCCATTGTGGGTTTTGATTACATTGGATTTGGTTGAATCTTATTGTAATTTTTAATTCATTGTGGAAGTCACTCTAATGACAATGGTAATTGTTGAGTTGAATTCTAGTTTATGTTAAATTCCTCATTTGCTTCATTGATGGTATTTGATTAGGCTTGTTAATTGTCCGGTTGGCTAATTGCATCCTCTAATTAAATTACCTAGGTTTAGTGGTCACTAAACTACTTTAGGAAATGGCCTTTCATTGATTAACTCCATACTTTTTGATAGCAAGGATAGCCCAAAGCATTCTCCAACAAAGCATATTCATCTCATTTCATTCACCTCAATTTACTTTAGCTTTAAAAATATTGAAAACCCCAAAAAGTGTTAGTTCTAGTTTCATTTAGTTGCATTTAATTCCATTTAGTTTCATTGCACACCAAGTGTTTGTTAAATTGCCTCAAAGACACCCCATTTGTGTTAATTAAGCATATTTGTCCATCGAGTCCATAGGCTCCGCGAGAGAGAATCGACCTAGGTTGTGCCACTAGCTGCACTTTCTAGTATAAATTTTATTGGTGCCGGCCTCGCGACAAGGCCGCGTCACACCAGCCGCGAAAACTGATGAATATCATGTTTTCGAAACACTCATCGACGAAGACTGATTAACTAGAAAATGATGTTTTCGAACACTCATTGGCGAAAACTGATGAATATCCAGTTTCCGAAACACTAATAATTGAAAACTAATGAATATCAATTCTTCGAAACTCTCATCGGCGAAAATTGATTAACAAGAAAATCAAGTTTTCGAAACACTCATTGGCGAAAACTGATGAACATCAAGTTTTCGAAACACTCATCGGCGAAAAACAGATTGACTAGAAAATCAAGTTTTCAAAACATTCATTGGCAAAAATCGATGAATATCAAGTTTTCGAAACACTCATCGGCGAAAACTGATTAACAAGAAAATCAAGTTTTCGAAACATTCATTGGCAAAAATTGATGAATATAAAGTTTTCGAAACACTCATCGGCGAAAACTGATTAACAAGAAAATCAAGTTTTCGAAACACTCATTGGCGAAAACTAATGAATATCAAGTTTCCGCAACACTCATTGGCGAAAATTGATGAATATCAATTTTCCGAAACACTCACCGGCAAAAACTGATAAATATCAAGTTTTCAAAACACTCATTGGCGAAAACTGATTAACAAGAAAATCAAGTTTTCGAAACACTCATCAGCGAAAACTGATGAATATCATGTTTTCGAAACACTAATCGGTAAAAATTGATTGACAAGAAAATAAAGTTTTCGAAACACTCATTGGCGAAAACTGATGAATATCAAGTTTTCAAAACACTCATCGGCGAAAACTGATTAACAAGAAAATCAAGTTTTCGAAAGACTCAATGGTGAAAACTGATGAATATGAACTTTTCGAAACATTCTCCGACGAAAACTGATGAATATGAAGTTTTGGAAATATTCATCGGCGAAAACTGATTAACAAGAAAATCAAGTTTTGAAAACACTCAATTGCGGAATCTGATGAATATCAAGTTTCCGAAACACTAATCGACAAAAACTGATTAACAAGAAAATCAAGTTTTCAAAACACTCACCGGCAAAAGCTGTTGAATATCATGTTTTCGAAACACTCATCGGCGAAAACTGATTAACAAGAAAATCGAGTTTTCGAAAAACTCATTGGCGAAAACTGACGAATATCAAGTTTTCGAAACACACACCGGTGAAAACTGATGAATATCAAACTTTCGAAACACTCACCTGCGAAAACTGATAAATATCAAGTTTTCGAAACACTCATCGGCAAAAACTGATTAACAAGAAAATCAAGTTTTCTAAAGACTTAATTGCGAAAACTGATGAATATCAAGTTTTTGAAACACTCATCGGTGGAAACTTATTAACAAGAAAATCAAATTTTCGAAACATTCATTGGCAAAAAATGGTGAATATAAAGTTTTCGAAACACTCACCGGCGAAAACTGATGAATATCAAGGTTTCAAAACACTCATCGGCGAAAACTAATTAACAAGAAAATCAAATTTTCGAAACACTGACTGGCGAAAACTGTTATTTATCAAATTTTTGAAACCCTCATCGGGGAAAAATGAATTACAAGAAAATCAAGTTTTCGAAATAATGATTGGCAAAAACTGATGAATATAAAGTTTTCAAAACACTTATCGGCGAAAACTGATTAACAAGAATATCAAGTTTTCGAAACACTCATTCCGAAACACTAATCAGCGAAAACTTATGAATATCAACTTTTCGATACACTCATCGGCGAAAACTGATTAACAAGAAAATCAAGTTTTTGAATTACTCATTGGCGAAAACTGATGAGTATCATGTTTTCGAAATACTCAATTGCGAAAACTGATGAATATCAAGTTTTCGAAACACTCGCCGGCGAAAACTGATTAGCAAGAAAATCAAGGTTTAAAAACACACATTGGAGAAAACTGATGAATATGAAGTTTTCGAAACACTCATTGGCGAAAACTAATGAATATCAATTTTTCGAAACATTAATCGACGAGAACTGATGAATACCATGTTCTCGAAACACTCATTGGTGAAAACTGATTAACAAGAAAATCAAGTTTTCGAAACACTCATTGGCGAAAACTGATGAATATCATGTTTCCGAAACACTAATTAGCGAAAACTGATGAACATCAAGTTTTCGAAACACACATCGGCGAAGACTGATCAACAAGAAAATCAAGTTTTCGAATCACTCATTGGCGAAAACTGATGAATATCAAGTTTTCGAAACACTCACCGGCGAAAATTGATGAATATCAAGTTTACGAAACACTCATCGGCGAAAACTAATGAATATCAAGTTTTCGAAACACTCAAGGACGAAGAAAGCAAATCACGTTTTCAAAATACTCATTGGCGAAAACTGATGAATATCAAGTTTCCGAAAGACTAATCGGCGAAAACTGATGAATATGAACTTTTCGAAACACTCATCGGCGAAAACTGATTAACAAGAAAATCAAGTTTTCGAAACACTCATCGGCGAAAACTAATGAATATCAAGTTTCCGAAACACTAATCGGCGAAAACTGATTAACAAAAAAATCAAGTTTTCGAAACATTCCTTGACGAAAAATGATGAATATCAAGTTTTCGAAACACTCACCCGCGAAAACTGAGGAATATCAAGTTTTGAAACACTTATCGACGAAAACTGATAAACAAGAAAATCAAGTTTTCGAAATACTCATTGGCGAAAAATGAAGAATATCAAGTTTCCGAAACACTCACCGGCGATAACTGATGAATATCAAGTTGTCGAAACACTCATTGGCGAGAACTGATGAATATCAAGTTTTCGAAACACTCATTGGCGAAAACTAATTGATATCAAGTTTTCGAGACACTCATCAGCAAAAACTGATTAACAAGAAAATTAAGTTTTTGAAACAGTCAATTGCAAAAACAGATGAATATCATGTTTCTGAAACACTAATCGGCAAAAACTGATGAATATCAAGTTTTTGAAACACTCATCGGCAAAAACTGATTATCAAGAAAATCAAGTTTTTGAAACATTCATTGGCGAAAACTGATGAATATCAAGTTTTTGAAACACTCACCGGCAAAAACTGAAGAATATCAAGTTTTCGAAGCACTCATCGGCGAAAACTGATTAACAAGAAAATCAAGTTTTCGAAACTGTCATTGCGCGAGAACTGATGAATATCAAGTTTTTGAAACAATCATTGGCGAAAAATGATGAATATCAAGTTATCGAAACACTCACCGAAGAAAACTGATGAATATCAATTTTTCGAAACACTCATCGGCAAAAACTGATCAATATCAAGTTTTCGAAACACTCATCGGTGAAATCTGATAAATAACAAAATCAAGTTTTCGAAACCCTCATCGGTGAAAACTGATGAATATCAAGTTTCTGAAACACTAATCGGCGAATACTGATGAATATCAAGTTTTCGAAACTCTCATCGGCGAAAACTGATTAACAAGAAAATCAAGTTTTTGAAACAATCATTGGCGGAAACTGATGAATATCAAGTTTCCGAAACACTAATCGGCGAAAACTTACGAATATCAAGTTTTAGAAACACTCATCGGCGAAAACAAATTAATAAGAAAATCAAGTTTTTGAAACACTCATTGGCGAAAACTGATGAATGTCAAGTTTTCGAAACACTCACAGGCCAAAAGTGATTTACAAGAAAATCAAGTTTTCGAAACACTCATTGGCGAAAATTGCAGAATATCAAGTTTTCGAAACACTCACTGGCGAAAACTGATGGATATCTCGTTTTCGAAAGACTCATCGGCGAAAACTAATTAACAAGAAAATCAAGTTTCGAAACACGCATTGGCGAAAACTGATGAATATCAAGTTTTCGAAACACTAATCAGTGAAAACTAATGAATATCAACTTTTCGAAACACTCACCGGCGAAAACTGATTAACAAGAAAATATTGTTTTCGAAACACTCATCGGCGAAAACTGATTAACAAGAAAATAAAGTTTTTGAAACACTCATTGGCGAAAACTAGCGGATATCAAGTTTTCGAAAAACTCATCTGCGAAAACTGATTAAAAAGAAAATCAAGTTTTCGAAACACTCACTGGCGAAAATTAATGAATATCAAGTTTTTGAAACACTCATTGTCGAAAACTGATACACAACAAAATCAAGTTTTCGAAACACTCAATGGCAAAAATTGGGGAATATAATGTTTTTGTAACACACATCAACAAAAAGGGATGAATATCATGTTTTCAACACAGTAATCAGTGAAAACTGATGAATCTCAAGTCTTCAAAACACTCATCGGCGAAAACTGATAAACAAGAAAATCAAGTGTTCGAAAAACTCACTAGCAAAAAATGATGAATAGCAAGTTTTCGATACACTCACTTGCGAAAACTGATGAATAGCATGTTTTCGGTACACTCATCGGCAAAAAATGATTAATAAGAGAATCAAGTTTTCGAAACCCTCATTGGCGAAAACTGATGAATATCAAGTTTTTGAAACACTAATTGGCAAAAACTTATGAATATCAAGTTTTCAAAACACTCATCGGCGAAAACTGATTAACATGAAAATCAAATTTTCGAAACACTCAATGGCGAAAACCGATGAATATCAAGTTTTCGAAACACTCACTGGCAAAAACTGATGAATAGCATGTATTCGATACACTCATCGGCGAAAACTGATTAACAAGAAAATTAAGTTTTCGAAACCCTCATTGGCGAAAATTAATGAATATCAAGTTTTCGAAACACTCATCGGCAAAAACTGATGAATAACAAAATCAAGTTTTTCAAACACTCATTGGCGAAAATTGATGAATATCAAGTTTCTGAAACACTAATCGGCGAAAACTGTTGAATATCTAGTTTTCGAAACACTCATTGGCGAAAACTGATCAACAAGAAAATCAATTTTTTGAAACACTCATGGTGAACACTGATGAATATCAAGTTTTCTAAAGACTCACCGGCAAAAACTGATGAATATCAAGTTTTTGAAACACTCATCGGCGAAAACTTATTACTAAGAAAATCAAGTTCTCGAAACACTCGTTGGCGAAAACTGATGAATATCAAGTTTTCGTAACAATTATCGATGAAAACTGATTAAGAAGAAAATCATATTTTCGAAACACTCATTGGCGAAAACTGAAGAATATCAAGTTTCCGAGAAACACTCACCGGCGAAAACTGATGAATATCAAGTTTTCGAAACACTCATAGGCGAAAACTGATTAATAAGAAAATCAAGTTTTCGAAACCCTCATTGGCGAAAACTGACGAATATCAAGTTTTCGAAACACTCATCGGTGAAAACTGATTAACAAGAAAATCAAGTTTTTGAAACACTCATTGGCCAAAACTGATGAATATCTAGTTTCCGAAACATTAATCGGCGAAAATTGATGAATATCAAGTTTTCGAAACAGTCATCTGCGAAAACTGATTAACAAGAAAATCATGTTTTCGAAACACTCATTGGCGAACTCTGAAGAATAACAAGTTTCCGAAACACTCATCGGCGAAAACTGATGAATATCAAGTTTTCGAAACACTCATCGGCGAAAACTGATTAACAAGAAATCAAGTTTTCAAAACACTCATTGGCGAAAACTGATGAATATCAAGTTTTCAAAACACTCTCCGGCGAAAACTGATGAATATCAGGTTTTCGAAACACTCATTGGCGAAACAGATTCACAAGAAAATCAGGTTTTCGAAATACTCATCGGCGAAAACTTATTAACAAGAAAATCAAGTTTTCGAAACACTCATTCGCGAAAACTTATGAATATCAAGTTTACGGAACACTAACCGGTGAAAACTGATGAATATCAATTTTCGAAACAGTCATTGGCGAAAACCGAAGAATATCAAGTTTTCGAAACCCTCACCGACGAAAACTGATGAATATCAAGTTTTCGAAACACTCATCGGCGAAAAGTGATTAATTAGAAAATCAAGTTTTCGAAACACTCATTGGCGAAAACTGATGAATATCAAGTTTCCGAAACACTAATCGGCGAAAACTTATGAATATCAAGTATTCGAAACACTCATCGGCAAAAACTGATTAACAAGGAAATTAAGTTTTCAAAACAATCATTGTCGAAAACTGATGAATATCAAGTTTCCGAAACACTAATCGACGAAAACTGATGAATATCAAGTTTTCGAAACACTCATCGGCAAAAATTGATTTAGAAGAAAATGATGTTTTCGAAACACTCATTGGCGAAAACTGATGAATATCATGTTTCCTAAACACTAATCAGTGAAAACTGATGAATATCAAATCTTCGAAACACTCATTGGCAAAAACTAATTAATGTAACACCCCAACTCCCTACGTCCATTTTTAGTATATAGTTATCCTAAATTAGCGTGTTACTACATTTCTTACCCGAATTTATTAAAACTTTTAGCCAAATAGATTAAATAGATTGAGTTGGTTTAGGTTCTATTTTTCTGGTATCTCACTCGTCTCTTAAGCGGAAGCATAAAGTATAATCTCTACATACATAATCAATTAACCACATTTACTATCACAAACTTTTACATTCAAAGTTACATACTTTCATATGTGTATATCTATACATCCATCATGGTCAAAGTCAACTAGAGTCCTGAGAAGGGAAAAGATCTAGAGATAGCAAGCATCTTAAGATCTTAATCCTTAACTTACTAGTGGATAAGAACTCTAGTTCATACATACATACAAACTATCCGTATATTAACATAATATGACTCCATCCCTTTCTATACATACCATATAGTAACCTCTATGACCTTTCCAAAAATATATACGGCACAAGGTCAAGGGATTGGAGAATCCAAAATCATATATAAACATCCATCATAAAGTCAGACAGGCTGAGTAGGGGTCAGATATGTAACTACATGCACTACTACATCACTAATAACTGTGATCTAGCCCTGTATTGGATTTTGCCTCCACTCCATCTTAGCCTCCAGCGTAACTAAGTACTTAGGCATCTGATACACATCAACGTAATCATGAGATCATAATCTCAAAAATCATGGCAACCTATTTCCAAAACCGCTAATGTGTACCACTGTATCACCATACAGAAAATCACTGCATTTCTCATTACATTTCATATCATAAAATCATGCATGCACCATTATCATTAACTTTAAAGCATATTGAGGCATATATCATCATCAATGCATCAGTTAAAAACATATTTACGGTTGGCATGGTATGGTATAATCATTATACATCACATTTAAACATTTCATGGCAATATGGACATTTCATTAACATTCATCATCATTTCATAAAACGTGGAAATAACAAGCATTTAAAACCTATGGGTATTCAACCCTAATCTTTCATAAAAACATTGAGCATCGGGAGAGTTGTCCAACAACTACTCGCACATATCCATTCATTCATTTGACACACTGTTCTTCCTCGATGGGTCTTAGTTTTGTCCATTCCATTCATTTGACACACTTCTCTTCCCCTATGGGTCACAGTTTTGTCCATTTCATTCGTAGGATACAATGCATCTTCCCCTCTTGGGTCACAATTTTATCCATTAACATTCATTCATTCATAGGGTACAATGCCTCTTCCCCGAAAGGTCACACTTTTACCCTTAATCATACATTCATAGGATACAACGCATCTTTCCCAAAGGATCACCATTTTGTCCATGACCTCTCATTGCCATCAGACACAAAGCATCTTTCCTAAAGGATCACGATTTTATCCTTTGATATGCTATTCTCATGTACATACATTCTAAAGAAATAGTCCCAATCATGGTTAATCGAATTTTAAGCATGTCGCTCTTGATTTGGCCATATAGAGTCTACTAGCTTAAAATTAAACAACCCACACGGTGTTTTCGTAAACTTTCATCATCAATCGATTGGATGCTTTACCATCCCATATTATGGTTCAATCGTGGAAATCGCAACGGCCGTCCCATACCGACAATTGGTCAATCGATTATGGACTTCTTCTTCTACAAAGAATGTATATGGAATACTTAGCTCTCTTTTCATTTTACTATGTTATTTCCCTTAATCCATGTCCCATATTGTCCTTTAATCCCTTAAAATTAAGTTTAAGTATGTAATTGGGCTCTTAAAACTTTGTTTCATAAGATGTAAAACATTTTCATAAACTGCCCTGTATCAATTGATTGCTCCCAAGGCATCAGTCGACTGTTCGCTCTTTGTAAAATATGTATAAAGGGGCAGTAGCTTATCAGTCGACTGCTAGAACTTACCAGTCGACTGGTAGCTCTCTGTGTTCCATCAGTCGACTGTCCCAAGCATAGAAGTTGGCTGCATACTCTTGAAAACCTTCAACAATTAATTATTTACCAAATTAACTTTCTGGGTTGAATTTGGGTTTTTCATGAATAATGAACATGGAAGTTGACTGATTGGGCATGGCAGTCGACTTCCATATGCCTTTCTGGAAAATCTGGAAAAATATGATGAGTCAAGAACACAACAGTCAACTGCTAAGCCTATCAGTCGACTGTTGTGTCTCTGTCTTAAATTTCTTTGAATTTCTGGGCACGACAGTCGACTGTTAGAGGCTATTAGTCGACTGTTGTGCCTCTGCCCTGTTTTCGGAAAACCTTTAAATCACATTTTCCAACCCAAAATTCATCATCCAAATACATGCAAGGTGTCCAAAACATTCTCAAGCATAAAAAATGATAAAAGCCATGAATGATATTAGCCCAAACATGCTTAAACTCCCGTAGATTTAATTATGAACATGCTACCAAAATCCATAGCGAAAACCCATTTCTAAATCTTCATTGTTAGCATTCAGAGATACATGCACATATCAATAGGCATCCATCTGAGTTCCAAAATCATAGAAATGCAGGTTTGTACTCTCTATTTCGGCCCAGAAGTTCAAAATCAGAAATTGGCCATTTTTAAGCAAAACCTTAAATTTCAAAAAGTGAGAGTTGGAAGCCATGATTACCTTAACTCCAAGCTAGATTGTGTTTCTTGTGATGTGTAGATGCTATCTTATCAATTTCACCAGCTGAATCCAGCCCTAGTCTGAATTCCCAGCTTCCCCTTCAAGCTTTTTCTCTTCCTTCTCTCTACCCCTCTCTCTCTCTAGTTGATGGAAATGGTGAGTGTGTGGAGAGGTGGCAGCTCCTCCCTATCCTTAAGTGTCAATTAAGTGGTGACTCACCCCTAAACGTTCTTTCATTGCATTTAAGTACTTAATTCTGTTTGGTTCATTGCTTTCATTAAAAATAGAGTAAATCACTCTACCTTGACACTTAGGCTGGAACTGTTCAAAATTCTGTTGGTCACTATGACTCTAAGATAAAATTATAAATTACATTCCCCCTAAAGCTTTTCTTTACACCTCAGTCCTCTTCCATCTAAACTTTCCTTTCTTTTCATTGAAGTCCTTCTAACATAATTAACCTATTTCTAATGCGAGTTTACATCCTTCTAGATGCATCAAACACATACAAAAACCTAAATTCCTCTAGCAAGCAATTAATTACATCATTGGGAGAGGAGGATGTTACACATCGGCGAAAATTGATTAACAAGAAAATTAAGTTTTCGAAACACTCATTGGCAAAAACCGATGAATATCATGATTCTGAATCACAAATCGGCGAAAACTGATGAATGTAAATTTTTTAAAACACTCTTCAGTGAAGACTAATTAACAAGAAAATCTTGTTTTTGAACCACTAAGTGGCGAAAATTGAAGAATGTGAAGATTCCGAAACACTAATCGCGAAAAACATATGAATATCAAGTGTTGGAAACACTCACTAGTAGAAATTAATTGACATGAAAATCAAGTTTTCGAATCACTCATTGGCGAAAACTGATGAATATCAAGTTTTCGAAACACTTATCAATGAAAACTGATTAACAAGAAAATCAAGTTTTCGAAACGCACATTGGCGAAAACTGATGAATATCAAGTTTCCGAAACACTAATTGCGAAAACTGATGAATATCAAGTTTTCGAAACACTCATCGGCGAAAACTGATTAACAAGGAAATCAAGTTTTCGAAACACTCACTGGCGAAAACTGATGAATATCAAGTTTTCGAAACACTCATCAGCGAAAACTGATTAACAAGAAAATCTAGTTTTCGAAAGACTCATTGGCTAAAACTGATGAAAATCAAGATTCCGAAACACTCATCGGCGAAAACTGATGAATATCAAGATTCAAAAATTATAAACGGTGAAAAGTGATGGATATCAAGTCATCAAAACACTCATCGACGAAAACTGATAAAAATGAAAATCAAGTTTTCGAACCACTTAATGGCGAATACTAATGAATATCAAGTTTTCGAAACACTCTCTTGCGAAAACTGATCAATAGCAAGTTTTCGATACACTCTTTGGCGAAAACTGATTAACAAGAAAATCATGTTTTCGAAACCCTGATTGGCGAAAATTGATGAATATCAAGTTTTCGAAACATTAATGGGCGAAAACTGATGAATATCAAGTTTTCAAAACACTGATCGGCAAAAACTGATTAACAAGAAAATCAAGTTTTCGAAACACTCAATGGCGAAAACTGTTGAATATCAAGTTTTCGAAACACTCACTAGCGAAAACTGATGAATATCAAGTTTTAGAAACACTCATCGGCGTAAACCGATTAACAAGAAAATCAAGTTTTCGAAACACTCATTGGCTAACACTGATAAATATAAAGTTTTCGAAACACTTCTCGGCGAAAACTAATGAATATCAAGTGTTCGAAACACTCACCGGCAAAAACTGATTAACAAGAAAATCAAGTTTTCGAAACACTCATTGGGGAAAACTGATGAATATCAAGTTTTTGAAACACTCATTGGTGAAAATTAATGAATATCAAGTTTCCGAAACACTCACCGGCAAAAAATGATTTACAAGAAAATCAAGTTTTCGAAACACTGATTGGCGCAAACTGATGAATATCAAGTTTTCGAAACAATTATCGGCGAAAACCGATTAAGAAGAAAATCATATTTTCAAAACACTCATTGGCGAAAACTGAAGAAAATCAAGTTTCTGAGAAACGCTCACCGGCGAAAACTAATGGATATCAAGTCTTCGAAACTCTCATCGGCGAAAACTGATTAACAAGATAATCGAGTTTTCTAAACACTCATTGCCGAAAATTAATGATTAGCAAGTTTTCAAAACACTAATCGGCAATAACTAATTAACAAGAAAATCAAGTTTTCGAAACACTCATTGGCAAAAACTAATGAATATCAAGTTTTCGAAACACTCATTGGCGAAAATTAATGAATATCAAGTTTTTAAAACACTCATCGGCGAAAATTGATTAACAAGAAAATCAAGTTTTCGAAACACTCACCGGCGAAAACTAATGAATATCATGTTTCTGAAACACTCATTAGCAAAAACTGATGAATATCAAGTTTTTGAAACACTCATCGGCGAAAACTTATGAATATCATGTTTCCGAAACACTCACCGGCGAAAACTGATTAACAAGAATATCATGTTTTTGAATCACCCACTGGCGAAAACTAATGAATATCAAGTTTTCGAAACACTCATAAGCAAACACTAATTAACAAGAAAAACTAGTTTTCGAAACACGCACCAGCGAAAACTGATGAATATCAAGTTTTCGAAACACTCATTGGCGAAAACTGATCAATATCATGTTTTCAAATCACTCATCGGCGAAAACTGATGAATATCAAGTTTTCGAAACACTCATTGGTGAAAACTGATTAACAAGAAAATCAAGTTTTCAAAACACTCATCGGTGAAAACTGATGGATATCAAGTTTTCGAAACACTCATCGGCGAAAACTGATTAACAAGAAAATCATGTTTTCGAAACACTCATTGGCGAACTCTGAAGAATAACAAGTTTCCGAAACACTCATCGGCGAAAACTGATGAATATCAAGTTTTCGAAACACTCATCGGTGAAAACTGATTAACAAGAAATCAAGTTTTCAAAACACTCATTGGCGAAAACTGATGAATATCAAGTTTTCAAAACACTCACCGGCGAAAACTGATGAATATCAAGTTTTCGAAACACTCATGGGCGAAAACAGATTAACAAGAAAATCAAGTTTTCGAAATACTCATCGGCGAAAACTTATTAACAAGAAGATCAAGTCTTCGAAACACTCATTTGCGAAAACTGATGAATATCAATTTTCGAAACACTCATTGGCGAAAACCGAAGAAGATCAAGTTTTGGAAACCCTCACTGGCGAAAAGTGATGAATATCAAGTTTTCGAAACACTCATCGACAAAAACTGATTAATTAGAAAATCAAGTTTTCGAAACACTCATTGGCGAAAACTGATGAATATCAAGTTTCCGAAACACTAATCGGTGAAAACTGATGAATATCAAGTATTCGAAACACTCATCGGCAAAAACTGATTAACAAGAAAATTAAGTTTTCGAAACAATCATTGGCGAAAACTGATGAATATCAAGTTTCCGAAACACTAATAGGCGAAAACTGATGAATATCAAGTTTTCGAAACACTCATCGGCGAAAACTGATTAACAAGAAAATGATGTTTTCGAAACACTCATTGGCGAAAACTGATGAATATCAAGTTTCCGAAACACTAATAAGTGAAAACTGATGAATATCAAGTCTTCGAAACACTCATTAGCAAAAGTTGATTAACAAGAAAATCAAGTTTCGAAATAATCATTGGCGAAAACTGATGAATATCAAGTTTCCGAAACACTAATCGGTGAAAAATGATGAATATCAAGTTTTCGAAACACTCATCGGCGAAAACTGATTAACAAGAAAATGATGTTTTCGAAACACTAAAAAGTGAAAACTGTTTAATATCAAGTCTCCGAAACACTCACTAGCGAAAACTGATGAATGGCAAGTTTTCGAAATACTCATCGGCGAAAACTGATTAACAAGAAAATCAAGTTTTCGAAACCTTTATTGGCGAAAACTGATAAATATCAAGTTTCCGAAACACTCTTCGGCGAAAATTGATTAACAAAAAAATCAAGTTTTTGAAACACTCATTGGCGAAAACTAATGAATATCAAGTTTCCGAAACACTAATCCGCGAAAACTGATGAATATCAAGTTTTCGAAAAACTCAGCGGCGAAAACTAATTAACAAGAAAATCAAGTTTTCGAAACACTTAATCGCGAAAACTGATGTATATCAAGTTTTCGAAACACTCACTAGCGAAAACTGATGAATGGCAAGTTTTCGAAATACTCATCGGCGAAAACTGATTAACAAGAAAATCAAGTTTTCGAAACCTTTATTGGCGAAAACTGATGAATATCTAGTTTTCGAAACACTCATCGGCGAAAACTGATAAACAAGAAAATCAAGTTTTTAAAACACTCATTGGCGAAACCTGATGAATACCAAGTTTCCGAAACACTAATCGGTGAAAAATGATGAATATCAAGTTTTCGAAACACTCATCGGCGAAAACTGATTAACAAGAAAATGATGTTTTCGTAGCACTCATTTGCGAAAACTGGTGAATATCAAGTTTTCGAAACACTCACTAGCGAAAACTGATGAATGGCAAGTTTTCGAAATACTCATCGGCGAAAACTGATTAACAAGAAAATCAAGTTTTCAAAACACTCATGAGCGAAACCTGATGAATATCAAGTTTCCGAAACACTAATCGACGAAAACTGATGAATATCAAGTTTACGAAACACACATCGGCGAAAACTGATTAACAAGAAAATCAAGTTTTCGAAACGCTGATTGGCGAAGGCTGAAGAATATCAAGTTTTCGAAACAATCACCGGTGACAACTGATGAATATCAAGTTTTCGAAACACTCATCGGCAAAAACTGATTAACAAAAAAATCAAGTTTTCGAAACACTCATTGGCGAAAACTGAAGAATATCAAGTTTCCGAAATACTCATCGGCGAAAACTGATCAATAAGAAGTTTTCGAAACACTCATCGGCGAAAACTAATTAACAAGAAAATCAAGTTTTCGAAACACTCATTGGCGAAAACTAATGAATGTCAAGTTTTCGAAGCAGTCACCAGCAAAAACTGATGAATATCATGTTTTCGAAACACTCATCGGCGAAAACTGATAAACAAGAAAATCAAGTTTTCGAAACCCTAATTGGCTAAAACTGATGAATATCAATATTTCGAAACACTAATCGGCGACAACTGATGAATATCAAGTTTTCGGAACACTCATCGGCAAAAACTGATTAACAAGAAAATTAAGTTTTCGAAACACTCATTGGCGAAAACTAATGAATATCAAGTTTTCGAAACACTAATCGGCAAAAACTGATGAATATCATGTTTTCGAAACACTAAATAGTAAAAACAGGTTAACAAGAAAATGATGTTTTCGAAACACTCATTGAGAAAAAATGATGAATATCAAGTTTTCGGCGCACTAATTAGTGAAAAATGATGAATAACAAGTCTTCAAAACACTCATCGGCAAAAATTGATTAATAAGAAAATCAAATGTTCGAAACACCAATTGGCCAAAACAGATGAATATCAAGTTTTCGAAACCCTCACTGGCGAAAACCGATGAATAGCAAGTTTTCGAAACACTCATCGGCGAAAACTGATTAACAAGAAAATCAAGTTTTTAAAACCCTCATTCGAGAAAGCTGATGAATATCAAGTTTTCAAAACTCTCATTGGCGAAAGCTGATGAATATCAAGTTTCCGAAACACTCACCGGCGAAAAGTGATCAAAATCAAGTTTTCCAAACACTCATTGGTAAAAACTGATGAATATCAATTTTTCAAAACACTCACCGGTGAAAACTGATGAATATCAAGTTTTCGAAACACTCATCGGCGAAAACTGATGAACAAGAAAATCAAGTTTTCGAAACACTCAATGGCAAAAACTGATGAATATCAAGTTTTCGAAACACTCATCGGCGAAAACTGATGAATTTCAAGTTTTTGAAACACTCATCGGTGAAAACTAATAAATATCAAGTTTCCGAAACACTAATCGGCGAAAACTGATGAATATTAAGTTTTCGAAACACTCATCGGCGAAAATTGATTAACAAGAAAATGAAGTTTTCGAAACACTCATCGGCGAAAACTTATGAACATCAAGTTTTCGAAACACTCACTAGCGAAAACTGATGAATAGCAAGTTTTCGAAACACTCATCGATGAAAACTGATTAACAAGAAAATCAAGTTTTGGAAACCCTCATCGGCGAAAACTGATGAATATCAAGTTTCCGAAACACTAATCGACGAAAACTGATGAATATCAAGTTCTCAAAACACTCATCGGCGAAAACTGATTAACAAGAAAATCAAGTTTTCGAAACACTCATTGGCGAAAACTGATGAATATGAAGTTTTCGAAACACTCATTGGCGAAAACTTATTTACAAGAAAATTAAGTTTTTCGAAACACTCAATGGCGAAAACTGATGAATATCAAGTTTTCGAAAGAATCATCGGCAAAAACTGATTAACAAGAAAATCATGTTTTCAAAACACTCAATTGCGAAAACTGATGAATATAAAGTTTCCGAAACACTAATCGGCTAAAACTGATGAATATCAAGTTTTCGAAACACTCATCCGAGAAAAATGAATGACTAGAAAATCAAGTGTTCGAAACACTCATTGGCAAAAACTGATGAATATCAAATTTTCGAAACACTCACAAGCAAAAATTGATGAATATCCAGGTTTCGAAACACTCATTGGCGAAAACTAATGAATATCAAGTTTTCGAAACACTAACCGGCGAAAAGTGATGAATATCAAGTTTTCGAAACACTCATCGGCGAAAACTGATTAACAAGAAAATCAAGTTTTCGAAACAATCATTGACGAAAACTTATGAATATCAAGTTTCCGAAACACTAATCGGCAAAAACTGATGAATATCAACTTTTTGAAACATTCATAAGCGAAAACTGATCAACAAGAAAATCAAGTTTTTGAAACACTCATTGGCGAAAACTGATGAATATCAAGTTTTGGAAACACTCATAGGCGGATACTGATTAACAAGAAAATCAAGTTTTTGAAACACTCATTGGTGAAAACTGATGAATATCAAGTTTTCAAAACACTAATTGGTGAAAACTAATGAATATTAAGTTTTCGAAACACTCACTAGTGAAAACAAATTAACAAGAAAGTCATGTTTTCAAAACACTCATTGGCGAAAACTAATGAATATCAAGATTCCAAAACACTAATCGACGAAAACTAATGAATATCAAGTTTTCGAAACACTCTTTGGCGAAAATTGATTAACAAGAAAATCAAGTTTTCGAAATACTCATTGGTGAAAATTTATGAATATTAAGTTTTCGAAACACTCACCGACAAAAACTGATGAATATCAAGTTTTCGAAACACTCATCGGCGAAAACTGATTAACAAGAAAATAAGTTTTCGAAAAACTCATTGGCGAAAACTTATGAATATCATATTTTCGAAACCCTCTCCTTCGAAAACATATGAATTTCAAGTTTTTGAAACACTCACCGGCGAAAACTGATGAATATCAAGTTTTGGAAACATTTATCGGTAAAAACTGATTAACAAGAAAATCAAGTTTTCGAAACAATCAGTGGTGAAAGCTGATGAATATCAAGTTTTTGAAACACTCATTAGCGGAAACTGATGACTATCAACTTTTCGAAACACTCATAGGCGAAAACTGATTAAGAAGAAAATCAAGTTCTTGAAGCAGTCATTGGCAAAAACTTATAAATAACAAGATTTCGAAACACAAACCGCCGAAAGCTGATGAATATCAAGTTTTTGAAACATTCATTGACGAAAACTGATCAACAAGAAAATGAAGTTTTCAAAACACTCTTTGGCGAAAACTGTTGAATATCAAGTTTTTGAAACACTCACCGGCGAAAACTGATGATTATCAAGTTTTCGTAACACTCATCGACGAAAACTATTTAACAAGAAAATCATGTTTTCGAAACACTCATTGGCAAAAACTGATGAATATCAAGATTCCGAAACACTAATCGGCGAAAACTGATGAATATCAAGTTTTCGAAACACTCATTAGCGAAAACTGATGAATATCAAGTTTTCGAAACACTCATCGGCGAAAACTGATAAACAAGAAAATCAAGTTTTCGAAACACTAATTGACGAAAACTAATGAATATCAAGTTTTCGAAACACTCATCGGCGAAAACTGATGAGTATCAAGTTTTCCAAACACTCATCGGCGAAAACTGATTATCAAAAAAATCAAGTTTTCGAAACACTCATTGGCAAAAACTGATGAATATTAAGTTTTCGAAACACTCACCAGCGAAAACTGATGAATATCAAGTTTTTGAAACACTCACAGGCGAAAACTGATTAATATCAAGTTTTCGAAACACTCATCAGCGAAAATTGATTAACAAGAAAATCAAGTTTTTGAAACACTCATTGGCGAAAACTGATGAATATCATGTTTCGAAAACACTAATCGGCGAAAACTGATGAATATCAAATTTTTGAAACACTCATCGGCGAAGAATGATTAACAAGAAAATCAAGTTTACGAAACACTCATCGGCGAAAACTGATGAATATCAAGTTTTCGAAACACTCATATGCGAAAACTGATAAACGAGAAAATCAAAATTTCGAAATACTAATTAGCGAAAAACTGATGAATATCAAGTTTTTGAAACACTCCTCGGAGAAAACTGATATACCAGAAAATCAAGTTTTCGAAACACTCATTGGCGAAAACTCATGAATATCAAGTTTTCGAAACCCTCATTGGCGAAAATTGATGAATATCAAGTTTTCGAAACACTCATCGAAGAATACTGATTAACAAGTGATAACACTAATTCTAATCATAATATTTTGTATCATTTGGCAAGGTTTTATTGTGTTTATTGTGTCCAAATGCATGCTTTCATGGTATATTGATTCATATGAGTGTTGGATTTAATTCTGGCTAATTCCTTGAGTTTATTGTATAAATTGTGTTAATTTCATAACTTTAGCAATTGTGTAAATTTAAATTCATGATTAGGATTTTCACAAGTGTTTCTGGATGTTTTGTAGGTTATCTAGAGGAGGATTAGCAAGAATATCAACATTTGGGAGCCATAATGCAAGTGAGGGAGAAAAACCGGGCAAAAATCATGCAAAAATAACAAGTTTTCAATTATGTTCACCGCAGCGAGCAAAATTGTGGAAAGTGCCCTGTCTGCTCGCTGCAGCGAGCGACATCAGATAAGCCCGCGTTTTACATTAGAAAATCATTTTTGGGCCGAACTGGTGGGCCCCACTCACCCCAATCAGACCTAATTTTCCCCCAATACATTAGGGTTAAGTGAGGAGGCTAAGGGGGATCATGAACACATCATCTTTTCTCCAAGTTCTCACCTTCCTCTCATCTCCAAGCCTCCATCTTCATTCTTTCTTCATCTTCTTCACTCCACCTCCATTCCTACTCATTTCTTCTGCAACTTTCATCATCATCCATGGCTGGGCACGGGTTAGAGAAGCTTGGTGGAGCATTCTTCATCTCCATGAGTGGCTAAACTTCTAGTGCTTTGGAGGAGGATGATTAGGGCTTGAGCTTTGGCACTTACTAGGGAGTTTTTCTTGTCTTCCTTCTACTTCTCTTTATAGATTCATTATTATCTTGTTGATTTTGATGGATTTGTATTGATTGTGGTTCCATGGTTGTGGAACTTAACTTGGTTGTAGTTGGATATTAGGGATTGATATAGATTTGTGATTTGTATTTTTATTCTCCCATTGTGGGTTTTGATTACATTGGATTTGGTTAAATCTTATTGTAGTTTTAATTCATTGTGGAAGTTACTCTAATGACAATGGTATTTGTTGAGTTGAATTCTTATCTATATTAAATTCAACATTTGCTTCATTGATGGTATTTGATTGGGCTTGTTAATTGTCTGGTTGCCTAATTGCATTCTCTAATTAAATTACCTAAGTTTAGTGGTCACTAAACTACATTAGAAAAATGGTTCCTCATTGATTAACTCCATAATTTTTAGAGAGCAAGGATAGCCCAAAGCATTCTCCAACAAAACACATTCACCTCACTTTTACTTGCTTTAAAATATTGAAAAATCACAAAAAGATTTAGTTTTAGTTTCTTTTAGATACATTTACTCTTTTTGCACACCGACTGTTTGATAAAATTCCTCAAAGACATCTATATTTTTGTGAACATCTTACATAATTGACAATTGAATACATAGGCTCCGCGAGTGAGATTCGACCTAGGTTGTGCTACTAGCTGCACATTCTAGCATTAATTTGATTGGTGCCGGCCTCGCGACAAGGCCGTGTTCACAAATTTGGCGTCGTTGCTGAGGAGCCATTTTGGTTCTTTTTGCAATTGTGCTAGATTTTCACGAAACAGGTTGTCTTCGCATGATTCCCTCGAGAATTGCATAGTTTAAGTTTAATTTAGTTATCTCTGTGTTTTCGTTTGTGTTTTTGGTTTTGTGTTTCTAAGTAGTTTATTCTTGTTTTAGCATTTAGATTGCATCCTTTTTGTTTGATTGTTTTACTGTTTTTCTGTGTGTTTTCCTCCTTTTGTTTGTTTGTTTAGTGCATGCTAAGAAGTTCTAGAGGAGACCTAATTCCATTGGATTTATAAATTGAAAGAACTCTTAGGAAAATAAGAAAACTCAAAATGGAAGTGATTAAGGCTAACCAAGAAAGAGATAGAGGACTAGCAATAGAAGAAATGGCCGAAGAGGATAACGGGGATAATAGTATGGACAATAGGGAAAGGAATGAAGAACGTAATAATGGGGTAGATCAACCTAAAAAGTCTATTAAACAATAGAATCAATTTGATGACAATTTTGAATCTTTGGTTGGTGCTACTCCTACTTTTACTACTGATTTTGAAATTAAAGGTTCTCTTGTGCACTCACTTCCAAAATTTCATGGTCTTCCAGGTGAGAACCCGTATACACATCTCAGCTCTCTCCACATGCATTGCATGACGATGAAGCCCGTTGGGGCTAAACTTGAAGAAGTCATGTGGAAGGTTTTCCATCTCACTCTAAAAGGGAAGGCAAAGGTTTGGTATATGAGTTTGCCAAGGTACACCCCAGATGCTTACCGAACATGGGATAATTTGAAGAAGCACTTTATCGAAAAATATTATCCTTCAAACAATGTCGCCACAGCAAGAAAAGAAATTGCATCTTCAAGGCAAGAAGAGGGTGAAACATTCTATGGATATTGGACACGTGTTCAGGATATGGTAGCAAAATGTCCAAACCATCAAATGCTACTGGAGCACCTGGTCCAAGATTTTCTTTATGGGTTAACTGATGAAGATGCAAAAATGCTCAATGCAGCTGCTAATGGGTCCATAGAAGATATGTCCCCTAATGATGCAATGGAGTTGATTAAGAAGCTTGCCTTGAGTAGGCAGAACATTACCACAAGGGATACCCGAGCAATAAAAGAGATATCTCCAGCAGATCGAGATCCATTATTGGTGAAAGTGGTGCATGAACTGTCTGCACTAGCCAAGAGGGTGATTGGGCTGAGCATCCAATCTCCACAGTCACCCACTCAACAGCTAGCTATGGTATGCGTTAGTTGTACATTATGTGATTCCCCGATGCACATATCAGCAGATTGCCCTGGGCAATATGAAGATGTGAATGCAATGTATCAAGCACGGCCTAGGCAATACCAACAAAGGGACCCTTACTCCAATGCATACAATCCTGGTTGGAGAGATCACCCTAACTTCAGATATGGGAATAGCGATAATCAGAATACTCAAGGGTGTGGCAGTGGGCAAAGTCAAGGGAACTATCCTTCTAGAGGAGGAAATTCTTATGGTGGTCAATAATCAAATTTTCAAGGAGCTTCACCTAGCCAAGCACCAAAACAGAACACCACCAATGCTATGGTTCCCGTTAGTCAAGGTGCACCCTCTTCAAGCAATGATGTGATTAAATAGCTTCTAGTGAAAGGGTTCTCAGATATTGGTGCAAAATTTGACCAAGAGCGTAGTATCAATGATGATAAAATCAAGGTCGTCGCCTCACACGTTGACTCATGCTTCACCAATATCATGAACAAGTTTGAACAAATGGAAGTAAAGCATGACAACCTAAACTCATTTGTCACTCAGCTGTCTAACAAGAAGAGTGATGAACAAGCTAGATCAAGTGGAGCGACGCCTTCTAACACAGTGATCAATCCTAAGTCACTGAATGACATAAGCCTTAGAAGCGGCAGAAAGGTCAGATTTAAAGACAAGGAAGATGATGAAGAAATTGTCTGTGAAAGTCCTCCTTTATCACCACTCAAGCTTTCTGAGAGCTCCATAGAAACTAGACTGCGGGAAGAAGTTGAAGAAAAGAAGAAGGAGCAACAAGAGAAACCAAAAGAAAAAGAGGAACAAAAGGAGAAGGAAGAAGCAACTAACAAAGCCATCTCCACCCAAAAAGGTAAGGAGGTAAGTATAAGTGATCTTCGCCTCTTTCCCTTCTCCTGTCTTGTGGTATTTTGATTGCTTTTGCCATGCATTGCTTAAGATAAGTGTGGGGAAGAGACATTCCAGTAGTTGGTAGATATAGAATTTGTTTTCCTTATTTAAATTATTTTCCTTGTGTGTTTATTTTGTCTTGTATTTTTCGCTCCCTGGATGATAAAATTATGGTGTGATCATGCTTGATGTTTGATTGGATCTTTGTGGTTGCCATGTGATGAGTATTTGGAGTGATCTTGGTTGATTAATATGTTAGAAATTTGGACGAATAAGTTTAGAATATTTAAGAATTAGTTGTATTAATGTTTTTAATTATATTTAGTTTTGGTCAATGTTTCTCCCCCCCACCCAATTTTGCTCTTTGCTCACTGCAGTGAGCAAAATGCTCACTGCAATGAGCAGGCCCTTTTAAAAAGGGCCTTGCGAGCAGTACGGGGTCTGACCCCATTTTTTCTTAATATTTTTTATTTTTTATTATTTTATTTATTTATTTAAGTTGCATTTTTTAATATATATATTTATATATTGTTTTACTTTTATATTTTTTTAATATATTTATATTTATAAATATATATATATATATATATATATATATATATATATATATATTTTCAATTCTTCTTTCTTCTTCCCTGTAACCCTCCCCCCTCCATTCTTCTTTCCTCCTTTCTTCCCCAACCTTCCAAACCACCATAGCCTCCAAACCCTTCCTCCATTTCAAACCTCCATAACCAAATCCCCCCACCACGAAGCCCAGCCGCCGTCGCCGCCGTTCCAGCAACCCCTACCGCCGCTGCGCCGTGCTCCTCCCCTTCTCTCTCCGTTTTCCCATCTTCCTCCACCATTTTTTCCGGCGAGAAGCTCGCCGAAAAATGACCCACTAAGTCCTTCCCCTTCTCTTCATATTTCCTTTCCCCCATTATTTCCGTCTCTCTTCCCCGTCTGCTATTTCCCCCAACTCTTCCATTCTTTCTCTTCTCCACTCTCTTCTTCCCCAACCCTACTCCATCAATCTTCATCTCTGTCCCAAAACCCCTCCATTTTTCTTTCTTCTTCCCCAACCTTCAAACCTCCATTACCAAATCCCCCCCACCACATCCCATCCTCCATAGCCTCCAGCCCATAACCCCTCCAAACCGAACCCTTCCCCACCCCACCCTTCTCCAACCCATAACCCCCCCACCCCGTACCCACCCTTCCCCACCCCACCCCTCCAAACCGTGAGCCCCATTCTCCAACCCCCATTTTCTTTCTTCTCCAATTTAGGTAATCTTTTATTTATTTATTTGTTTATTTTTTTAATTATTTTATTTACTTATTATATATATATTTCTATTTATTTTATTTTCTTGTTTTCTGAAATTTCTATTTAGTTAGTTAAATTTTGTTAGATTTAGGCATTAGGTCCTGTGACTAGCATTAGGTATTTTTGATAAGTAGTCTTATTTAGATTTGACTTTTAGTTAGTTTTTTCTTTATTTACCTATGTTTAATCCAATTTAATTTTCTTATTTATCTGAATGTCTTAGTTAATTAGTTAGTTTCTTGTTGTGTTGGTGTGTTAGCTAGATGATTAGGTTGTGGAAACTTTTAGACATAGTTAGCGCTATTTCACTTTTGCTTACTTTTAAAACTGTCTAAGTTTGTTTAACTTAATTAAGTCCTAGAGCATTGTTAGTTTAGTTTCACTTTCCATCTCTTTTCATTTTTTCTTTTTCTCTAGATTTGGTAGATTAGGTTGTGTATAACCTAGGACTTGATAGAGCATTTTTTTTCTTTTCCCCTGATTGTTATGTTTAGCTGATATCCTATGACTGTTTGTTTGTATTTTGAATTTTCCTTTGCAGCTACCATGCCACCAAAGAAGTTAACCCGTAAACAAGCCAGTGACCAGATTTTTATTTGCAATCTGCATCCCGAGCGTGCTTTTCCAGCAAACAACAGAGTCGAATTCTTTTGTCAGCTTCAGCAAGGTGGCCTTGACAATTTGATTCGGCATAGAGATTTGGGGAATGAAACCTTTGTGCATCACTTTTATACCCATGCCAGGCATTCAAAAGACATGGACATCAAATTTAGGAACGTTCAAGTTAAATCTTTAAATGCTTCTGGGATTAGGTCATATTACAATCTTCCTCGTGTCAACGAATGCTACTATGAAGAGCTGAAAGATGACGACAAGAGTTTTCCTTGGAATGAAATTGAAGAGGAATTGGGTGCATGTTGGGACCCACAAGAGGGAAGTAAGCACTACATTTTGCGTAGTGACATGAATGCCACAACACGAATCTGGTTAATCTTGGTAGCCAGTAATATTGAACCTTCTAAATATTTGACCAAGATTTCTCGAAAGACAGCGCTTCTTTACCTCCTCATGACCAATCAGCCTGTTAAATTGGAAGCCATCATTTACAAGAACTTGTGTAAAGTTGCATACAATGGACGGGCGGGATGTGCTTTAATATTTCCACACATGATAAGTGATTTTTACTTCAATTCTTGTGTCCTCGAAGATGATACTGATGCCAAGTTCAAACCCAAGCAACAATTAGATTATAAGAGGGTTAGCAAAGGCAGGGTTGATCCAGATGACCCGTGCACCAGTGAAGCACAGGCTCATCCTACTGCTGAGGCATCCGCACAACCGTCTGACAGAGAGCTCATACTCAGCATATTGGCAAATCAGGAGCGAATTCTGCGGGATCATGATCACTTCAGAGAACAGCTGCGCCACATTAATGAGAGACTTGATTCCTATCCGCATCCTATGGACATAGACATTCCACAGGGAACAGTTCGCTTGGATCCAGGCGCCAATGGGGCCACAATGCCTCTTAACCTAGACGAGTTCGGGGACGAGAGTTGATCTGCTTTGGGTGGCATGGTTACTTCGGCTTCTCCACTGTTGCATGGGTTTTGTTTTATTATGAATGTTTAGCTGCAAAATTTTAGTCTTAGTTTTTATCTGCATTGTTTGCTTTCCCTTTTGCTGTTGTGTTGTTTAATTTTTTTCTTCTCTCTGGTAGTCAGTAGGTTTTGGTCCAAATACACTAACGTTGAGTAACTCAGGCTACTGATGGCCTGCTTAGTACTAAATACTCTTGATGACTCCTTTGCACCACTTTTCACATGGAAATTCTGAGTTCTGATGGGCCGTTTATATTGATGCATTCTTCTTCCCTTGTGTTGCTATTTTTCTATTTGTGTTGTTTTATTGTTCCTCCCTATCTATCTTACCCCTTTTGTTCTTCTTTCCTCATTGAGGACAATGCTTAATTCAAGTGTGGGGAGGGATGTTTGCTATGCTTATCATGCTTTTAGATAACAGGAAATAGCTTAAATACATGTTAGACTAAATTTTTTCGATTTTTGTTGGAAGAATTTTACTTAAGGATCCCTTTTGAGGAATGCATGTACTTCTTAAATTAAATATGATTGATGCATTCGAATAGGGTATTCTGCTTGATCTACTTGTATAATGTTCATGAGTTGATTCCTATGTATTTGAGGAACCCATGTTATAACAACTCATGAAATTTAATTGCAAATACCCAACTAAACCCATGCTTAATTCTTGCCTCTGATTTAGCTTTTTGATAAAGTGTTTTCAAGGTTTGCTTTAGAGTTCATTGGGTTTCTTGCTTAAGTCTAAATGGTTTGCAACTTCTCAATTAGCTCACTTTCTTTGTTTTACAACTTAAGCAAGTTAACCAAGTTTAGTATCCAATTGGCTTTACAAGTGACCAATTTGAGAGTCAATCCTTGTGGGAAGCTATTTGAGCCAAACACTAAATTCTTTTCATTGATTATCATTGAGTGTAATTTGTTTGCTCATGCCGGTTCTAGAACTTGTCTTTAATCTTAATTGAAGCTTTGCATGCATTAGTTTGATAGAAATGATTGAGGCATTCATTTCATTCACCTTTTTCCCAAACACAAACCCCATTTACATTTCCCTTTGTCACCCATTTGAGCCTTGTATTAGTAATTTTCAAGATAATTCATGATTTGATTCTTGATTGAGTATTGCATTTTGACCCGTTGCATGTATTGTCTAACCACTCATTCTCATGGGTTAGATTTGCCGAGTGATTCAAGTAAGCCAAAAAGGCTTGAAAGAAAAAGGAAAAAGAAAAAGAAATGGAATTTAAAGAAAAAAAATAGAAAGAACGAAATAAAAATGCACAAAAAAAAAGGATCTAAGGCAATTCCCTTTGGTGGATAGAGAATGACTGTTTGGTTAGCAATTTTTCTTTTTGGTCAATCTTCCTTACTTATTCAAGAATCTATATATTCTTTATGCTTGATATCTGCTAGCTTTTTTTCCAAACACTTTTCCATTTTAGCCTTTCCTCCATCGTTTCAAGCTTTTAAAGACCTCTTGATCTATTTCATTAATACATTTGTAGTGGAGATATAGATTAATCACAAGCTTATGGCAACCGGCTGGTAAAACAAATTTGAGTGAAAATAGCCCAACAATGGTGAGTGAGAGATTTAATTGTTCTTTGGTCGGTTGTATTTGCTGGTTGGCTACTCCGCTTGTTTCCCTATGCTTCAGTTGTTATATTTAAGAATGGACATACTTGATTAGTTGCTTTCATATTTTGTCTTGGTGGAATCCTGTTGCTCTCGATGCTTTCTTTGATTAGACTTTTAACTAATTGCTTTGCTCAGGAGTGCAAAGATTTAAGTGTGGGGAGGTTGACAACACTCATTCTAATTATAATATTTTGTATCATTTGGCAAGGTTTTATGGTGTTTATTGTGTCCAAATGCATGCTTTCATGGTATATTGATTCATATGAGTGTTGGATTTAATTCTGGCTAACTCCTTGAGTTTATTGTATAAATTGTGTTAATTTCATAACTTTAGCATTTGTGTAAATTTAAATTCATGATTGGGATTATCACAAGTGTTTTCTGGATGTTTTGTAGGTTATCTAGAGGAGGATTAGCAAGAAGATCAACATTTGGGAGCCATAATGCAAGCGAGGGAGAAGAACCGGGCAAAAATCAAGCAAAAATAACAAGTTTTAAATTCTGCTCACTGCAGCGAGCAGAATTGTGGAAAGTGCCCTGTCTGCTCGCTGCAGCGAGCGACATCAGATAAGCCCGCGTTTTACATCAGAAAATCATTTTTGGGCTGAATTGGTGGGCCCCACTCACCCTAATCAGACCTAATTTGCCCCCAATACATTAAGGTTAAGTGAGGAGGCTAAGGGGGATCATGAACACATCATCTTTTCTCCAAGTTCTCACCTTCCTCTCATCTCCAAGCCTCCATCTTCATTCTTTCTTCATCTTCTTCACTCCACCTCCATTCCTACTCATTTCTTCTGCAACTTTCATCATCATCCATGGCTGGGCACGGGTTGGAGAAGCTTGGTGGAGCATTCTTCATCTCCATGAGTAGCTAAACTTGTAGTGCTTTGGAGGAGGATGATTAGGGCTTGAGCTTTGACACTTACTAGGGAGTTTTTCTTGTCTTCCTTCTACTTCTCTTTATAGATTCATTATTATCTTGTTGATTTTGATGGATTTGTATTGATTGTGGTTCCATGGTTGTGGAACTTAACTTGGTTGTAGTTGGATATTAGGGATTGATATAGATTTGTGATTTGCATTTTTATTCTCCCATTGTGGGTTTTGATTACATTGGATTTCGTTAAATCTTATTGTAGTTTTAATTCATTGTGGAAGTTACTCTAATGACAATGGTATTTGTTGAGTTGAATTCTAATCTATATTAAATTCCCCATTTGCTTCATTGATGGTATTTGATTGGGCTTGTTAATTGTCTGGTTGGCTAATTGCATTCTCTAATTAAATGACCTAAGTTTAGTGGTCAATAAACTACATTAGAAAAATGGTTCCTCATTGATTAACTCCATAATGTTTAGAGAGCAAGGATAGCCCAAAGCATTCTCCAACAAAGCATATCCATCTTAACACATTCACCTCACTTTTACTTGCTTTGAAATATTGAAAAATCACAAAAAGATTTAGTTTTAGTTTCTTTCAGATACAATTACTCTTCTTGCACACCAACTGTTTGATAAAATTCCTCAAAGATATCCATATTTTTGTGAACATCTTACATAATTAACAATTGAATACATCGGCTCCGCGAGTGAGATTCGACCTAGGTTGTGCCACTAGCTGCACATTCTAGAATTAATTTTATTAGTGCCGGCCTCGCGACAAGGCCGCGTTCACCAACAAGAAAATCAAGTTTTCGAAACACTCAATTGCGAAAACTGATGAATATCAAGTTTCCAAAACACTAATCGGCGAAAATTGATGAATATCAAGTTTTCAAAACACCCTTCGATGTAAACTGACTAACAAGAAAATCAAGTTTTCGAAACACTCATTGGCGAAAACTGATGAATATCAAGTTTCCGAAACACTCATCGGCGAAAACTGATGAATATCATGTTTCCAAAACATTCATCGGCGAAAATTGTTTAACAAGAAAATTAAGTTTTTAAAACACTCATTGGCAAAAGCTAATGAATATCAAGTTTCTGAAACACTAATCGTCGAAAACTGATGAATATCAAGTTTTTGAAACACTCATCGACAAAAACTGATTAACAAGAAAATCAAGTTTTCTAAACACTTATTGGCGAAAACGGATGAATATCAAGTTGTCGAAACACTCATCGGCGAAAACTGATGAATATCAAGTTTCCAAAACACTAGTCGGGGAAAACTGAGGAATATCAGGTTTTCGAAAAACTCATCGGCGAAAACTTAATAATAAGAAAATCATGTTTTCGAAAAACTCATTGGCAAAAACTGATGAATATCAAGTTTCCGAAACACTAATCGGCGAAAATTGATGAATATTAAGTTTTCGAAATACTCTTTGGCGAAAACTGATTAACAAGAAAATAAAGTTTTCGAAACACTCATTGGCGAAAACTGATGAATATCAAGTTTCCGAAACACTAATCGGCGAAAACTGATGAATATGAAGTTTTCGAAACACTCATCGGTGAAAACTGATGAATTTCATGTTTTCGAAACACTCATTTGCGAAAACTGATAAACAAGAAAATCAAAACTTCAAAACACTCATTGGCGAAGGCTGATGAATAACAAGTTTTCGAAACACTAATTGGCGAAAACTGATGAATATCAAGTTTTTGAAACACTCCTGGGCGAAAACAGATTTACAAGAAAATCAAGTTTTCGAAACACTCATTAGAGAAAACTCTTGAATATCAAGTTTTCGAAACACTCGCCGGCGAAAACGGATGAAAATCAAGAATTCGAAACACTCATCGGTGAATACTGATTAACAAGAAAATCAAGTTTTCGAAACACTCAATTGGGAAAGCTAATGAATATAATGTTTCCGAAACACTAATCGGCGAAAATTGATAAATATCAAAATTTCGAAACACTCATCGGCGAAAACTGATGAATATCAAGAATTCGAAACACTCATTGGTGAATACTGTTAAACAAGAAAATCACGTTTTCAAAACACTCAATTGGAAAAGTTGATGAATATAATGTTTCCGAAACACTAATCGGCGAAAATTGATCAATATCAAGTTTTCGAAACACTCATCCGCGAAAACTAATTAACAAAAAAATCAAGTTTTCGAAAAACTCATTGGCGAAAACTGATGAATAGCAAGTTTCCGAAACATTAATCGGCTGAAATTGATGAATATCAAGTTTTCGAAACACTGAACGGCGAAAACTGATTAACAAGAAAATCAAGTTTTCGAAACAGTCATTGGCGAAAACTGATGAATATCAAGATTTCGAAACACTCATCGGCGAAAACTGATGAATTTCATGTTTTCAAAACACTCAACGGTGAAAATTGATTAACAAGAAAATCAAGTTTTCGAAACACTCATTGGCGAAAACTGATGAGTATCAAGATTCCAAAAAAGCAATCGGCGAAAATTAATAAATATCAAGTTTTCGTAACACTCTTTGGCAAATACTGATAAACAAGAAAATCAAGTTTTCGGAACACTCATTCTCGAAAACTGAAGAAATCAAGTTTTCGAAACACTCACCAGCGAAAACTGATGAATATCAAGTTTTCGACACACTCGTCGGCGAAAACTGATTAACAAGAAAATCAAGTTTTCGAAACACTCATTGGCAAAAATTGATGAATATCAAGATTCCGAAACACTCATCGGCGAAAACTGATGAATATCAAGTTTTTGAAACACTCATCGACAAAAACAGATTAACAAGAAAATCAAGTTTTCGAAACACTCATTGGCAAAAATTGATGAATATCAAGTTTTTGAAACACTAATCGGCGAAAACTGAGGAATATCAAGTTTTCGAAACACTCATCGGCGAAAACTGATTAACAAGAAAATCAAGTTTTCGGACCACTCATTGGTGAAAACTAATGAATATCATGTTTCCGAAACACCAATCAGCGAAAACTGATGAATATCAGGTTTTCGAAACACTCATCGGCAAAATTTGATAAACAAGAAAATAAAGTTTTCGAAACACTCATTGGAGAAAACTGACGAATATGAAGTTTCCGAAACACTAATCGGCAAAAACTGATGAATATCAAGTTTTAGAAACACTCATCGCGAAAACTAATTAAGAAGAAAATCAAGTTTTCGAAACCTTCATCGGCGAAAATTGATGAATATCAAGTTTCCGAAACACTAATCGGCGAAAACTGAATATCAAGTTTTCGAAACACTCATAAGCGAAAACTGATTAACAAGAAAATAAAGTTTTCGAAACACTCATCGACGAAAACTGATGAATATCAAGTGTTCGAAACACTCATCGCCAAAAACTGATTAACAAGAAAATCAAGTTTTCGAAACACTCATCGGCGAAAACTGATGAATATCAAGTTTTCAAAACACTAATCGACGAAACCTGATGAATATCAAGTTTTCGAAACACTCATCGGCGAAAATTTATTAACAAGAAAATCAAGTTTTCGAAAAACTCATTGGCGAAGACTGATGAATATCAAGTTTCCGAAACACTAATCGGCGAAACTGTTGAAAATCAAGTTTTCGAAACACTCATTGCCGAAAACTTATAAAAATCAAGTTTTCGAAACACTCACCGGCGAAAACTGATGAATATCAAGTTTTCAAAACACTCATCGGCAAAAACTGATTTACTAGAAAATCATGTTTTCAAAACACTCATCGGCGAAAACTGATTAACAAGAAAATCAATTTTTCGAAACACTCATTGGCGAAAACTGATGAATATCAAGTTTTCGGAACACTAATCGGTGAAAACTGATGAATATCAAGTTTTCGAAACACTCATCGGCGAAAAGTGATTAACAAGAACATCAAGTTTTCGAAACACTCATTGGTGAAAACTGATGAATATCAAGTTTCCGAAACACTAATCGGCGAAAACTGATGAATATCAAGTTTTTGAAACACTCATCGGCGAAAATTGATAAACAAGAAAATCAAGTTTTCGAAACACTCATTGGCGAAAACTGATGAATATCAAGTTTCCGAAACACTAATCGGCGAAAACTTATGAATATTATGTTTTTCAATCACTCATCGGCGAAAACTGATTAACAAGAAAATCAAGTTTTCGAAACACTCGTTGGCGAAAACAAATGAATATCAAGTTTCCGAAACACTAATCGACAAAAACTTATGAATGTCAAGTTTTCAAAACACTTATCGGCGAAAACTGATTAACAAGAAAATCAACTTTTCGAAACACTCATTGGCAAAAAGTGATGAATATAAAGATTCCAAAACACTAATCGCCGAAAACTGATGAATATCAAGTTTTCGAAACACTCATTGGAGAAAACTGATTAACAAGAAAATCAAGTTTTCGAAACACTCATTGGCGAAAACTGATGAATTTTAAGTTTCGGAAACACTAATCGGAGAAAATTGAGGAATATCAAGTTTTCGAAACACTCATCGGCGAAAACTAATAAACAAGAAAATCAAGTTTTCGAAACATGCATTGGCGAATACTGATGAATAACAAGTTTTCGAAACACTCATTGGCGAAAACTGATGAATATCAAGTTTCTGAAACACTAATCGGCGAAAACATATGAATATCAAGTTTTTGAATCACTCATCAGCGAAAACTGATTAACAAGAAAATCAAGTTTTCGAAACACTCATTGGCGAAAACAAATGAATATCAAGTTTCCGAAACACTAATCGGCAAAAACTGATGAATATCAAGTTTTCGAAACACTCATCGGCGAAAACTGATTAACAAGAAAATCTAGTTTTCGAAAAACTTAACTGCGAAAACTGATGAATATCAAGTTTTCGAAACACTAATCGGCGAAAACTGATGAATTTGAAGTGTTCGAAACACTAATCCGCGAAAACTGATTAACACGAAAAACAAGTTTTCGAAACACTCATTGGCGAAAACTGATGAATATCAAGTTTCTGAAACACTAATCGGCGAAAACTGATAAATATCAAGTTTTCAAAACACTCATCCGCGAAAACCGATGAATATCAAGTTTTCGAAACACTAACCGTCGAAAATTGATTGACAAGAAAATCAAATTTTCGAAACACTCACTGGCGAACACTGATGAATATCAAGTTTCTGAAACACTAATCGCCGAGAACTGATCAATTTCTAGTTTTCGAAACACTCATCGGCGAAAACCGATTAAGAAGAAAATCAAGTTTTCGAAACACTCATTGGTGAAAATTGATGAATATCAAGTATCCGAAACACTAATCGGTGAAAACTGATGAATATCAAGTTTCCGAAACACTCACCGGGGAAAACTGATAAACAAGAAAATCAAGTTTTCGAAACACGCATTGGCGAAAACTGATGAATAACAAGTTTTCGAAACACTCACAGGGGAAAACTGATTAACAAGAAAATCATGTTTTCGAAACACTCATTAGCGAAAACTGATGAATATTAAGTTTCCGAAACACTAATCGGCAAAAACTTATGAATATCAAGTTTTTGAAACACTCATCGGCGAAAACTGATTAACAAGAAAATCAAGTCTTTGAAACACTCATTGGCGAAAACTGATGAATATCATGTTTCCGAAACACTCATTGGCGAAAACTGATGAATGTCAAGTTTTTGAAACACTTACCGGCGAAAATTGATTAACAAGAAAATCTAGTTTTCGAAACACTCATCGGTAAAAACTGATGAATATCAAGTTTCCGAAACACTCATTGGTAAAAACTGATGAATATCATGTTTTCGAAACACTCACCGGCGAAAACTGATGAATATTAAGTTTTTAAAACACTCATCGGCGAAAACTGATTAACAAGAAAATCAAGTTTTCAAAACACTCATTGGCGAAAACTGATCAATATCAAGTTTTCGAGACACTCAATGACAAAAACTGATCATAAAGAAAATTAAGTTTTCGAAACACTCATTCGCGAAAACTGATGAATATGAAGTTTTCGAAACACTCATCGGCGAAAACTGATGAATATCATGTTTTCAAATCACTCATCGGCGAAAACTGATGAATATCAAGTTTTCGAAACACTCATTGGTGAAAACTGATTAACAAGAAAATCAAGTTTTCAAAACACTCATCGGTGAAAACTGATGGATATCAAGTTTTCGAAACACTCATCGGCGAAAACTGATTAACAAGAAAATCATGTTTTCGAAACACTCATTGGCGAACTCTGAAGAATAACAAGTTTCCGAAACACTCATCGGCGAAAACTGATGAATATCAAGTTTTCGAAACACTCATCGGTGAAAACTGATTAACAAGAAATCAAGTTTTCAAAACACTCATTGGCGAAAACTGATGAATATCAAGTTTTCAAAACACTCACCGGCGAAAACTGATGAATATCAAGTTTTCGAAACACTCATGGGCGAAAACAGATTAACAAGAAAATCAAGTTTTCGAAATACTCATCGGCGAAAACTTATTAACAAGAAGATCAAGTCTTCGAAACACTCATTTGCGAAAACTGATGAATATCAATTTTCGAAACACTCATTGGCGAAAACCGAAGAAGATCAAGTTTTCGAAACCCTCACCGGCGAAAAGTGATGAATATCAAGTTTTCGAAACACTCATCGACGAAAACTGATTAATTAGAAAATCAAGTTTTCGAAACACTCATTGGCGAAAACTGATGAATATCAAGTTTCCGAAACACTAATCAGTGAAAACTAATGAATATCCAGTCGTCGAAACACTCATCGGCAAAAACTGATTAACAAGAAAATTAAGTTTTCGAAATAATCATTGGCGAAAACAGATGAATATTAAGTCTTAGAAACACCAATCGGCGAAAACAGATGAATATCATGTTTTCAAAACACTCCTTGGAGAAAACTGATTAACAAGAAAATGATGTTTTCGAAACACTCATTGGGAAAAACTGATGAATATCATGTTTTGGAAACACTAATCAGTAAAAACTGATGTATATCAAATATTCGAAACACTCATTAGCAAAAGTTGATTAACAAGAAAATCAAGTTTCGAAATAATCATTGGCGAAACTGATGAATATCAAGTTTCCGAAACACTAATCGGTGAAAAATGATGAATATCAAGTTTTCGAAACACTCATCGGCGAAAACTGATTAACAAGAAAATGATGTTTTCGAAACACTCATTTGCGAAAACTGGTGAATATCAAGTTTTCGAAACACTCACTATCGAAAACTGATGAATGGCAAGTTTTCGAAATACTCATCGGCGAAAACTGATTAACAAAAAAATCAAGTTTTCGAAACAGTCATTGGCGAAAACTGATGAATATCAAGTTTTCGAAACACTCATCGTGAAAAATTGATTAACAAGAAAGTGAAGTTTTCGAAACACTCATTGGTGAGAAATGATGAATATCAAGCTTCCGAAACACTAATCGACGAAAACTGATGAATATCAAGTTTTCGAAACACTCATCGGCGAAAACTGATTGACAAGAAAATTATGTTTTCGAAACACTCATTTGCGAAAACTGGTGAATATCAAGTTTTCGAAAACACTCACTAGCGAAAACTGATGAATGGCAAGTTTTCGAAATACTCATCGGCGAAAACTGATTAACAAGAAAATCAAGTTTTCGAAACCTTTATTGGCGAAAACTGATGAATATCTAGTTTTCGAAACACTCATCGGCGAAAACTGATAAACAAGAAAATCAAGTTTTTAAAACACTCATTGGCGAAACCTGATGAATACCAAGTTCCGAAACACTAATCGGTGAAAATGATGAATATCAAGTTTTCGAAACACTCATCGGCGAAAACCTGATTAACAAGAAAATGATGTTTTCGTAGCACCTCATTTGCGAAAACTGGTGAATATCAAGTTTTCGAAACACTCACTAGCGAAAACTGATGAATGGCAAGTTTTCGAAATACTCATCGGCGAAAACTGATTAACAAGAAAATCAAGTTTTTAAAACACTCATTGGCGAAACCTGATGAATATCAAGTTTCCGAAACACTAATCGACGAAAACTGATGAATATCAAGTTTACGAAACACACATCGGCAAAAACTGATTAACATTAAAATCAAGTTTTGGAAACACTCATTGGCGAAAACTAAAGAATATCATGTTTCCGAATCACTCACCGGCGAAAACTGATGAATATCAAGTTTTCGAAACACTCATCGACGAAAAGTGATCAACAAGAAAATCATGTTTTCGAAACACTGATTGGCAAAAACTGATAATAGCAATTTTTCGAAACACTCTTCGACGAAAACTGATGACTATCAAGTTTTCGAAACACTCATCGTCGAAAACTGATTAACAAGAAAATGAAGTTTTCGAAACACTCATTGGCGAAAACTAATGAATGTCAAGTTTTCGAAGCAGTCACCAGCAAAAACTGATGAATATCATGTTTTCGAAACACTCATCGGCGAAAACTGATAAACAAGAAAATCAAGTTTTCGAAACCCTAATTGGCTAAAACTGATGAATATCAATATTTCGAAACACTAATCGGCGAAATCTGATGAATATCAAGTTTTCGGAACACTCATCGGCAAAAACTGATTAACAAGAAAATTAAGTTTTCGAAATAATTATTGGCGAAAACTGATGAATATCAAGTTTCCAAAACTCTAATCGGCGAAAACTGATGAATATCAAGTTTTCGAAACACTCATCGGCGGAAAACTAATTACAAGAAAATGATGTTTTCGAAACACTCATTGGCGAAAACTGATGAATATCAAGTTTCTGAAATACTAATCAGTGAAAACTAATGAATATCAAGTCTTCGAAACACTCATCGGCGAAACCTGATAAACAAGGAAAATCAAGTTTTCGAAACACTCAATGGCGAAAACTGATGAATATCAAGTTTTCGAAACACTCACTGGCGAAAACTAATGAATAGTAAGTTTTTGAAACACTCATCGGTGAAAACTGATTAACAAGAAAATCAAGCTTTCGAAACACTAATTGGCGAAAACTGATGAATATCAAGTTTTCAAAACTCTCATTGGCGAAAGCTGATGAATATCAAGTTTTCGAAACACTCACCGGCGAAAACTAATGAATATCAAGTTTTCGAAACACTCATTGGCGAAAACAGATGAATATCAAATTTCCGAAACACTAATCGGCGAAAACTGATGAATATCAAGTTTTCAAAACACTCATCGGCGAAAACTGATTAACAAAAAAAATCAAGTTTTCGAAACACTCATTGGCGAAAACTGATGAATATCAAATTTAAAAACACTCACCGGCGAAAACTAATGAATATCAAGTTTTCGAAACACTCGTTGGCGAAAACTATTGAATATCAAGTTTCCAAAACACTAATCGGCGAAAACTGTTGAATATCAAGTTTTCGAAACACTCATCGGCGAAAATTGATTAACAAGAAAATGAAGTTTTCGAAACACTCATCGGCGAAAACTTATGAACATCAAAGTTTTCGAAACACTCACTAGCGAAAACTGATGAATATCAAGTTTTCGAAACACTCGTCGGCGAAAACTGATTAACAAGAAAATCAAGTTTTCGAAACACTCACTGGCAAAAACTGATGAATATCAAGTATTTGAAACAATCACCGGCGAAAATAGATGAATATCTAGATTTCGAAACACTCATCAGCTAAATATGATTAACAAGAAAATCAAGTTTACGAAATCCTCACTAGCGAAAACTGATGAATATCAAGTTTCCGAAACACTAACCGGCAAAAACTGATAAACAAGAAAATTAAGGTTTTGAAACACTCGTTGGCGAAAACTGAAAAATGTCAAGTTTTCGAAACACTCATCGGTGAAAACTGATTAACAAGAAAATCATGTTTTCCAAACACTCTATTGCGAAAACTGATGAATATAAAGTTTCCGAAACACTAATCGGAGAAAACTGATGAATATCAAGTTTTCTAACACTCATCCGCGAAAACTGAATGACTAGAAAATCAAGTGTTCGAAACACTCATTGGCAAAAACTGATGAATATCAAATTTTCGAAACACTCACAAGCAAAAATTGATGAATATCCAGGTTTCGAAACACTCATTGGCGAAAACATATGAAGATCAAGTTTTAGAAACACTCACTGGTGAAATCTGATGAATATCAAGTTTTTGAAGCACTCATCGGTAAAAACTAATCAACAAGAAAATCAAGTTTTGAAGCACTCATTGACGAAAACGGATGAATATCAAGATTCTAAAACAACAATTGGCGAAAACTGATGAATATCAAGTTTTCGAAACACTCATCGGCGAAAACTGATGAACAAGAAAATCAAGTTTCTGAAATACTCATTGGCGAAAACTTAAGAATATCAAGTTTTCGAAACACTCACCAGCGAAAACTGATTAACAAGAAAATAAAGTTTCGAAACACTCATTGGCGAAAATCGATGAATATCAAGTTTCTGAACACTAATCGGCAAAAAATGATGTATATCAAGTTTTCGAAACACTCATCGGAGAAAACTGATTGACAAAAAAATCTAGTTTTCGAAACACTCAATTGCGAAAACTAATGATATCACGTTTCCGAAACATTAATCGGCGAAAACTGATAAATATCATGTTTTCGAAATACTGATCAGCAAAAACTGATTAAGTAGAAAATCAATTTTTGGGAATGCTGATTGGCAAAAATTGATGATTATGATGATTTCGAAACACTAATCGAGGAAAACTAATGAATATCAAGTTTTCGGAACACTCATCGGCGAAAATTGATTAACAAGAAAAAGAAGTTTTCGAAAACTCATTGGCGAAAAACTTATGAATATCATATTTTCGAAACCCTCTCCTTCGAAAACATATGAATTTCAAGTTTTTGAAACACTCACCGGCGAAACTGATGAATATCAAGTTTTGGAAACATTTATCGGTAAAAACTGATTAACAAGAAAATCAAGTTTTCGAAACAATCAGTGGTGAAAGCTGATGAATATCAAGTTTTTGAAACACTCATTAGCGGAAACTGATGAATATCAAGTTTTTGAAACACTCATCGGGGAAAAATGATTAACAAGAAAATCAAGTTTTCGAAACACTCATTGGCGAAAACTGATGAATATCAGTTTTCGAAACACTAACTGGCGAAAACTGAAGAATATCAAGTTTTTGAAACACTCCTCGTCGAAAACTGATTAACAAAAAAATCAAGTTTTGGAAACACTCATTGGCAAAAAATTTATGAATATCAAGTTTTCGAAACACTCACCGGCGAAAATTGAATGAATATCAAGTTTCCAAAACACTCACCGGGGAAAACTGATTAACAAGGAAAATCAAGTTTTTGAAACACACATTGGCAAAACTAATGAATATCAAGTTTCCGAACACTAATCGGCAAAAACTGATGAATATCATGTTTTCGAAACACTCATTAGCGAAAACTGATGAATATCAATTTTCGAAACACTCATCTGCGAAAACTGATAAACAAGAAAATCAAGTTTTCGAAACACTAATTGACGAAAAGTAATGAATATCAAGTTTCCGAAACACTAATTGGCGTAAACTGATGAATATCAAGTTTTCGAAACACTCATTGGCAAAAACTGATTTACAAGAAAATCAACTTTTCGAAACACTCATTGGCGAAAACTGATGAATATCAAGTTTTCGAAACACTCACCGGCGAAAGCTGATGAATGTCAAGTTTTCGAAAACACTCATCGGCGAAAACTGATGAATATCAAGTTTTCGAAACACTCATCGGCGAAAACTAATTTACAAGAAAATTAAGTTTTCGAAACACTCAATGGCGAAAACTGATGAATGTCATGTTTCGAAAACACTAATCGGCGAAAACTGATGAATATCAAATTTTTGAAACACTCATCGGCGAAGAATGATTACAAGAAAATCAAGTTTACGAAACACTCATCGGCGAAAACTGATGAATATCAAGTTTTCGAAACACTCATATGCGAAAACTGATAAACGAGAAAATCAAAATTTCGAAATACTAATTAGCGAAAAACTGATGAATATCAAGTTTTTGAAACACTCCTCGGAGAAAACTGATATACCAGAAAATCAGTTTTCGAAACACTCATTGGCGAAACTCATGAATATCAAGTTTTCGAAACCCTCATTGGCGAAAATTGATGAATATCAAGTTTTCGAAACACTCATCGAAGAATACTGATTAACAAGTGATAACACTAATTCTAATCATAATATTTTGTATCATTTGGCAAGGTTTTTATTGTGTTTATTGTGTCCAAATGCATGCTTCATGTATATTGATTCATATGAGTGTTGGATTTAATTCTGGCTAATTCCTTGAGTTTATTGTATAAATTGTGTTAATTTCATAACTTTAGCAATTGTGTAAATTTAAATTCATGATTAGGATTTTCACAAGTGTTTCTGGATGTTTTGTAGGTTATCTAGAGGAGGATTAGCAAGAATATCAACATTTGGGAGCCATAATGCAAGTGAGGGAGAAAAACCGGGCAAAAATCATGCAAAATAACAAGTTTTCAATTATGTTCACCGCAGCGAGCAAAATTGTGGAAAGTGCCCTGTCTGCTCGCTGCAGCGGCGACATCAGATAAGCCCGCGTTTTACATTAGAAAATCATTTTTGGGCCGAACTGGTGGGCCCCACTCACCCCAATCAGACCTAATTTTCCCCCAATACATTAGGGTTAAGTGAGGAGGCTAAGGGGGATCAAGACAACATCATCTTTTCTCCAAGTTCTCACCTTCCTCTCATCTCCAAGCCTCCATCTTCATTCTTTCTTCATCTTCTTCACTCCACCTCCATTCCTACTCATTTCTTCTGCAACTTTCATCATCATCCATTGGCTGGGCACGGGTTAGAGAAGCTTGGTGGAGCATTCTTCATCTCCATGAGTGGCTAAACTTCTAGTGCTTTGGAGGAGGAGATTAGGGCTTGAGCTTTGGCACTTACTAGGAGTTTTTCTTGTCTTCCTTCTACTTCTCTTATAGATTCATTATTATCTTGTTGATTTTGATGGATTTGTATTGATTGTGGTTCCATGGTTGTGGAACTTAACTTGGTTGTAGTTGGATATTAGGGATTGATATAGATTTGTGATTTGTATTTTTATTCTCCCATTGTGGGTTTTGATTACATTGGATTTGGTTAAATCTTATTGTAGTTTTAATTCATTGTGGAAGTTACTCTAATGACAATGGTATTTGTTGAGTTGAATTCTTATCTATATTAAATTCAACATTTGCTTCATTGATGGTATTTGATTGGGCTTGTTATTGTCTGGTTGCCTAATTGCATTCTCATAATTAAATTACCTAAGTTAGTGGTCACTAAACTACATTAGAAAAAATGGTTCCTCCATTGATTAACTCCATAATTTTAGAGAGCAAGGATAGCCCAAAGCATTCTCCAACAAAACACTTCACCTCACCTTTTACTTGCTTTAAAATATTGAAAAATCACAAAAAGATATTAGGTTTTAGTTTCTTTTAAGATACATTTACTCTTTTTGCACACCGACTGTTTGGATAAAATTCCTCAAAGACATCTATATTTTTGTGAACATCTTACATAATTGACAATTGAATACATAGGCTCCGCGAGTGAGATTCGACCTAGGTTGTGCTACTAGCTGCACATTCTAGCATTAATTTGATTGGTGCCGGCCTCGCGACAAGGCCGTGTTCACAAATTTGGCGTCGTTGCTGAGGAGCCATTTTGGTTCTTTTTGCAATTGTGCTAGATTTTCACGAAACAGGTTGTCTTCGCATGATTCCCTCGAGAATTGCATAGTTTAAGTTTAATTTAGTTATCTCTGTGTTTTCGTTTGTGTTTTTGGTTTTGTGTTTCTAAGTAGTTTATTCTTGTTTTAGCATTTAGATTGCATCCTTTTTGTTTGATTGTTTTACTGTTTTTTCTGTGTGTTTTCCTCCTTTTGTTGTTTGTTAGTGCATGCTAAGAAGTTCTAGAGGAGACCTAATTCCATTGGATTTATAAATTGAAAGAACTCTTAGGAAAATAAGAAAACTCAAAATGGAAGTGATTAAGGCTAACCAGAAAGAGATAGAGGACTAGCAATAGAAGAAATGGCCGAAGAGGATAACGGGGATAATAGTATGGACAATAGGGAAAGGAATGAAGAACGTAATATGGGGTAGATCAACCTAAAAAGTCTATAAACAATAGAATCAATTTGATGACAATTTTGAATCTTTGGTTGGTGCTACTCCTACTTTTACTACTGATTTTGAATTAAAGGTTCTCTTGTGCACTCACTTCAAAATTTCATGGTCTTCCAGGTGAGAACCCGTATACACATCTCAGCTCTCTCCACATGCATTGCATGACGATGAAGCCCGTTGGGGCTAAACTTGAAGAAGTCATGTGGAAGGTTTTCCATCTCACTCTAAAAGGGGAAGGCAAAGGTTTGGTATATGAGTTTGCCAAGGTACACCCCAGATGCTTACCGAACATGGGATAATTTGAAGAAGCACTTTATCGAAAAATATTATCCTTCAAACAATGTCGCCACAGCAAGAAAAGAAATTGCATCTTCAAGGCAAGAAGAGGTGAAACATTCTATGGATATTGGACACGTGTTCAGGATATGGTAGCAAAATGGTCCAACCATCAAATGCTACTGGAGCACCTGGTCCAAGATTTTCTTTATGGGTTAACTGATGAAGATGCAAAATGCTCAATGCAGCTGCTAATGGGTCCATAGAAGATATGTCCCCTAATGATGCAATGGAGTTGATTAAGAAGCTTGCCTTGAGTAGGGCAGAACATTACCACAAGGGATACCCGAGCAATAAAAGAGATATCTCCAGCAGATCGAGATCCATTATTGGTGAAAGTGGTGCATGAACTGTCTGCACTAGCCAAGAGGGTGATTGGGCCTGAGCATCCAATCTCCACAGTCACCCACTCAACAGCTAGCTATGGTATGCGTTAGTTGTACATTATGTGATTCCCCCGATGCACATATCAGCAGATTGCCCTGGGCAATATGAAGATGTGAATGCAATGTATCAAGCACGGCCTAGGCAATACCAACAAAGGGACCCTTACTCCAATGCATACAATCCTGGTTGGAGAGAATCACCCTAACTTCAGATATGGGAATAGCGATAATCAGAATACTCAAGGGTGTGGCAGTGGGCAAAGTCAAGGGAACTATCCTTCTAGAGGAGGAAATTCTTATGGTGGTCAATAATCAAATTTTCAAGGAGCTTCACCTAGCCAAGCCACCAAAACAGAACACCACCAATGCTATGGTTCCCGTTAGTCAAGGTGCACCCTCTTCAAGCAATGATGTGATTAAATAGCTCTAGTGAAAGGGTTCTTCAGATATTGGTGCAAAATTTGACCAAGAGCGTAGTAATCAATGATGATAAAATCAAGGTCGTCGCCTCACACGTTGACTCATGCTTCACCAATATCATGAACAAGTTGAACAAATGGAAGTAAGCATGACAACCTAACTCATTGTCACTCAGCTGTCTAACAAGAAGAGTGATGAACAAGCTAGATCAGTGGAGCGACGGCCTTCTAACACAGTGATCAATCCTAAGTCACTGATGACATAAGCCTTAGAAGCGCAGAAGGTCAGATTTAAGACAAGGAAGATGATGAAAGAAATTGTCTGTGAAAGTCCTCCTTTATCACCACTCAAGCTTTCTGAGAGCTCCATAGAAACTAGACTGCGGGAAGAAGTTGAAGAAAAGAAGAAGGAGCAACAAGAGAAACCAAAAGAAAAGAGGAACAAAAGGAGAAGGAAGAAGCAACTAACAAAGCCATCTCCACCCAAAAAGGTAAGGAGGTAAGTATAAGTGATCTTCGCCTCTTTTCCCTTCTCCTGTCTTGTGGTATTTTGATTGCTTTGCCATGCATTGCTTAAGATAAGTTGTGGGGAAGAGACATTCCAGTAGTTGGTAGATATAGAATTTGTTTTCCTTATTTAAATTATTTTCCTTGTGTGTTTATTTTGTCTTGTATTTTCGCTCCCTGGATGATAAAATTATGGTGTGATCATGCTGGATGTTTGATTGGATCTTGTGGTTGCCATGTGATGAGTATTTGGAGTGATCTTGGTTGATTAATATGTTTAGAAATTTGGACGTAATAAGTTTAGAATATTTAAGGAATTAGTTGTATTAATGTTTTTAATTATATTTAGTTTTGGTCAATGTTTCTCCCCCCCACCCAATTTGCTCTTTGCTCACTGCAGTGAGCAAAATGCTCACTGCAATGAGCAGGCCCTTTTAAAAAGGGCCTTGCGAGCAGTACGGGGTCTGACCCCATTTTTTCTTAATATTTTTTATTTTTTATTATTTTATTTATTTATTTAAGTTGCATTTTTTAATATATATATTTATATATTGTTTTACTTTTATATTTTTTTTAATATATTTATATTTATAAATATATATATATATATATATATATATAATATATATATATTTTCAATTCTTCTTTCTTCTTCCCTGTAACCCTCCCCCCTCCATTCTTCTTTCCTCCTTTCTTCCCCAACCTTCCAAACCACCATAGCCTCCAAACCCTTCCTCCATTTCAAACCTCCATAACCAAATCCCCCCACCACGAAGCCCAGCCGCCGTCGCCGCCGTTCCAGCAACCCCTACCGCCGCTGCGCCGTGCTCCTCCCCTTCTCTCTCCGTTTTCCCATCTTCCTCCACCATTT